>MQRK01218157.1:5237-28850 GCA_001938485.1 Girardia tigrina
GGGGAGGCCGCTAGAAAAGAACCCCAGTGGAAACCAGGACCGGTGCAGAGGACGCCTTCGGGCCGATGCATGCGGTGAATTTATTTATGTACCAACCGGGCACTTTTGCTCAACGAACGAGAGATTGAATCATCAACAGAATCTCTCCCGTAACAGAAATAACGTAATTGGTCCTATAAAAGCCTTGATATGTCCGAAACAATCATTTTTATTTCATGTTCTTTGTTTCTCAGTCGATATTTCTTATAGAAATACAGAGAAAATGAAGATATTGTTAACGCCAGGCACAAAATATAGGTGACTCTATTAAACACAAGAGCCATTATTGCCATCTTCAATCGACACCACAGAGGCCTCGTTATTCTTAATCCTTCCAGATAGGTCTGGTATAGGAATAAACGTATTTGGACTTGTAGAAACAATTACTTTTATTTCATATTCTTTCTTTCTCAATCGATATTTCATATAGAAATAGACAGAAAATGAAGATATTGTTAACGCCAGGCACAAAATATATGTGACCCAACAAAACACAATAGCTATTATTCCCATCTTCAAACGACACCACAGAGACATCGTCGTTCTTAATCCTTCCAGATAGGTCTGGTATAGGAATAAACGTATTTGAACTTGTAGAAGTATTGATATTCTCGAAACAACCTCTTTCATTTCACATTCAATCTTTCTCAATCGATATTTGTTGAAGAAATAGAGAGAAATTGAAAATAATGTAAACACCAGACACAAAATATATGTGACCCAACAAAACACAATAGCTATTATTCCCATCTTTAAACGACACCACAGAGACATCGTCGTTCTTTATCCTTCCAGATAGGTCACCTCTTCCGTCAAGCTGTTGTTTTGAAATAGATAAATCATCATTTTTTTATTATTGTTTTATATTTTTACTTATTATTATTATTATTTATTTAATTTATTTTATTTATAACATTAAAACAATTTAACTGAAATATAACAAAGCAATCCAAAATTCAAGGATAAATTTTAATTACATGATAAACAATAATGTTAGCAATATACGTCGAAGCTATATTTGATCGCAGTTTCTTTGTTGACGCCTATTGTTTCATAAAGTATATCTTTGAAGTTATAAACCGCGATTCGCCTTTCGGTGGCGTCTCTCTTCACATCAGGCCAACTGGAATTGATTATGAAATCAATCGAGTTTGTGCATATTATTCTTGGAGTGCCTTTTGGTATGACGGCCGCCCCATACTTTATATCAATCTCTCCTTTGGTGTTCATATCTAAAAGGTTTTGTACCTGTAAATATTAAATTAATATTGTTTAAATTTGTATTAATATATTACGTCTGTGACGTGCCATTCGTACTGCATGAGGTCGTCTATAACGACCCCATCATACGGGAATTTCTGTGAACCTAAAAGGTCCAGTTTTTGTCGCCCCATGACATGGAGCGGATGTTCAAAGTGGGATAGGGCAAAGTTTGTCTTACCTATTCCACTTTTCCCAATGAATATTAGGCTTCTAATCTGTTTCACACCGTTAATGCCGGGGTAGAAGAACGGATTCAAAGGTGTTTTCCACCCTACGTTCCCGATCCTCCCTAAGTTTTGACGTAGAGTTGTTTCGCATTTGGATCTAAATCTATTAGAGTATTAATTGTTTCCTTGAAAATTGAAATACCTTATGAAATCCAATGGTCTCTCTTACTCAAGCATAGACATACCCTGCTCTATGCTTGAACAATTGAGGAAGCGTATCCAAAACGCCTGTCTCTTTGTATTAAGGTCTTTTGCCTATTTTGATTTTTAGGTCACCCTCTATTCGGGTGTTCTCTTTGCTGCAATAGTTGATATACTTTTGTATATCTTCTATTGCAATTTGTTGAACCCAGTTGATTTTAAATTTCTTCATTATATTGTAAGCGTTTGATATTCGTTCAAGATATGCGCTTTTGCTTTTAAGATGGTGCTTAAGGAACTCGGTGGAATTTTGAATTCCCTTGCAACTTCACTCATCTTACGACCACTATATTGACGAATAATGGTCAATTTATGCGCCAAAAGCAGTGCTTTACGCTTTGTTTCACGATTTATATCGGTTATTGTTACAATGTTCTGTGAAATAATAAAGAAATAGTATAGATGTCTCGTTGATAACTGAATATTTCTGTTTTTCAAACAAAGTATTGCTATTTTTTCCATATAAAAATTTTTATTTTCATTAATTGTACTATTAATATTATTTTTATTATTATTTTTTTGTTGTGATTAAAATTTGTAGATTTTGTAATATTTTTTTTACAAATTCGTTACATTTTAACACATTTTTTCCTGATGTGTTTGTATTAGTGAAAATATTGGGTTTATATATGGTCAAATTCAAAATCGACGTTTGAGAATTTAAAAATAAACAGGAAACGTGCTCTTTAAAAATTCATTAAAATATTTGAACAAAAAATAAATTACATCAATAAAATATTTTATTTTAAAATGATCTTTTAATTTTAAAACAGGAAAATGTTGGTTTTGAAACTTTGATAAATCGGATATTTGTCAACTCGAAACCAAACCGATTTTCTAAACTGTAACATGAAACCTACCATATACCAGGTCGGGTTCGGGTTCGAGCCACAATCGCCCATCTCTATTATATGTGTATTAATTTAAGTGACTACACCAAAACTACTTGTAAATCTCCTAAGATCTCTTTAATAATGCGACAAAAGATTGAGACGCCATTCTGCACTGCAAAGGGTAGACTGGTGAATTATCATAAAGAACCGTCACTGTCAAATGGGGTGAATGTTGTTGATTAGTAGGTAGTGATGGTTGAAAAGTAAGCTGATTGTAGATCAATGGTGCTGAAGTAGTGGTTTCCGTGTATTTGTTCGATTACGTCTCATATTAATGGAATAGACAAGGCGTACAATTCAGTGAATCTATTGATTATCGAAGCGAAATCGATTACCATCCGACGCTTTCCGTTTTGATGTTGTACCTCAACGATTTGCGATCGCCAGAGATAGTTGAACGGCATAATAATCCCTTCATTGCACAAAATTTTAATTTCGTCCTTAATGTATCTATGGTCTTCTCGATCGTTTTCTTAATGGACAGCGTATGAGAATGGCATTGGCGGAAACACCAAGTGCAATTTCTATAGTAGTTGATGACAGATAATTGGTTGGTTGCAACAGCTGTGAGAGCAGGAAGATTTTCACTGAGATTGAAAGCGCAGACATATTGATGATTTCTGTGTCGCAAATACCCTTCACGATAAAGGTTTCCGTTGAAAACTAGTGATTGTCGGCGATGTGAATTTTGACTGTAGCTTTGCCGATTACTTTAATAACTGATCCACTTATGGACTCAGTCTTAAGTTTTTCGAATAATGTTTTGTAATACCGCATTTTCTAGCAATATATTTGTAATAAAGCAGTTTCAACAATAAAAAATATACTGTTGAAATTACTTTTATTTTAAATAATAAAATAATAA
Source organism: Girardia tigrina (assembly GCA_001938485.1). Lineage (NCBI taxonomy): Eukaryota > Metazoa > Platyhelminthes > Tricladida > Dugesiidae > Girardia > Girardia tigrina. The sequence goes on from MQRK01218157.1 coordinate 8,726, forward strand.
AATAATAATAAAAAAGTAAATATAAAGTAATAATAAAATAATAAAAAATATGATATTTAAGTATAAGTATAATTGAGAAAATAGAATAACTACAAAGTATAATAAGATACTTGATAGAACTGCAAATAATACGTTATGGATAATGTTAAAAGGATCAATTGTTGTTCTTTCTTTGTACTTTATTCTTACACCTTTCTTCTCGTATTGATAAAATTTGTTGGTATAACTTCTTGTTTTTCTTGCACTTCGAAATAAAATCCAGTAAATAAAATCAAAAGATAATTGTCGAGAGTCTCCAAGTCAGATAATAATTCGTGGTAAGTAATTAACTTTGATATCTATTCTTTATTGATTTTTTTATCTCAATATATATTTTTTTAATTTAATTTTTTATGATATACATTTAACTTATTTTTTGTTTCTTCTAGTCTTCCTTTTTTTAAACTCTATTTTTTTATTTTTTCTTTTGGTTTTTCCTGGTTGAATTAAAATAGGATTTTTCTTACTACACAAAAAATTAACGAATAAAAATAATCATAATAACAAAAACGATCACTACATAAAATGAATAGAAAAAAATTCACAGAACAAAATTCTGTCAAAAAAATAAATATTATTAGGATTTATTACAAAAAAATAAAATATAGATATAAATATAACTTGGTTTATCTTAGATATTAATAAAATATAAATAAAAATACCCATAAATTTATTTTATATATAAAAAAATGATCGGACAAGACTATTTATGCAAGAGGGAAACTTCTCTACCACTTTTGATTATATCAATTTTTATATTGTTGACGTAAGTAAGAAGATATTTTCGACTATGTGGATGTTCCATTCGGACTGATGATACTGTTTCCTCCGTCGAGTGTACTCCTGAGCTTTTCTTGCTCGCGCTCACCGACTCAAGATGACCTTGAATACTGAAGTTTTTACAATACTTCTCGTTTACAGGACACTTTCCAACCATTTATGCATTTCGAACCGTTTCAGTGACAAATGCGGGCGTTTTGTTTACTTATCGTTAAGGTTAAGATTTCATGTGGCGGTAATTTAATGTTCAAGGTTTGATTATAAATATTGTCAATGAGGTTGTTGGTATATTCTTCAACCAGAACCTCAGCGATGACGTCGTTTATGCTGAACGATTTGCCATTTTTGTGATGTATATAAACTTTCCAGTTTTTCGAGTGTAGCCATGGAACTAAAGCGTCTCGTAACGCTTCGTTAAAAGACAACACTTTAAAATTACAGTATTTAATTATTTCTCTCAAAGCACTGACATCGTGTTCAGATTGATTTTACGACTTTTTTTTACGAAAAACGTAAATGTTCATTTAAAATGCTTTTACATCCACTGAGCTTCAATGATATCATGTATTTTGCTCGTAGATAAGGTGTGATGCCAGCTTTAATCTCGCATACGGTTCGCTCGGCCCAGAAGATATAGTAATACTTAGGAATCTTTTCTCTAACGCATAGTGTTAATAAATTTAATTTAACTATTCCAGTCACTTTTGTTACACGCAAGTAACGTTTGAAACAGCTGAAAGCTGTCGAGTAGCTGGGGTGCGTTCATTTTTCTTATTGACATAATTATTATTTTGTATTGTGGAATAAACAAAAAGTTACTGAGAGAAGATTATTTCATAAAATAATTTACATTCATAATTTAAATAGTGCGATTATATTTGCAAATTAAAACAAGAACACAAATTAAAACAAGGTCACTGCTATCCAATCGCTTCAAGTGCGTTTTAACTTACCTGAAACCTGGTTGTTGGAATGAAAAGGTTTGGATTAAATCTTTACTGTTCCATGAATGCTAGCCATCATTCAACAATTACATATACTTTAGAGGTTGTCATGTTCTGCTCATTCTGTACGACAGAACTTTTTAGTTTTCTCATTTTGTAATTAGTTTCGAAAAGATAAAATAGATTTTCATCCGTCAGAAAATTGTTTTCAATATTTTGAGTAATTCCAGGGTTTTTATTTAAATTTACAATGTCAATTTTTGAATTTTCATTTTATTTTATATTTTATATATTAAATTTTAATTTCAATTTTTCATTTAAATTATTTAAAGTTTCACAAAGTTGATAAGAGTTTACAGAGTTTTTTAACATTAAATTCGAATTTAAATTCAATGAATCGGAATTTATTGAATTTTCATTTGTATTTAAACTTTATAATTTATAATTTTTATAATTTTATCAAATAATTATAATTTTATAATTTATAAATTTATAATTTTATCAAATGACTGATTAATTAAATTAATCAAGTTTAGTTTTATTTCAGTCATAATTTTATCAGATATATTGGTCAGTAGATGATAACATTTTTTCCATTATGAGTGATAGATTCAGTTGATTTTACTAAATTAGTAATAATATCATTTTTCAAAATAATTCATTTGTCAATTAAATCATGTTTTAGAAAATTAAAATTGAATACATTTTTGAGATAAATCGACAGAATTATCTTCTCCTGTTTCGGGATATTGTATTTCTTTTCCAGTTCGTCCACCAATTTGGAAAGTGAATTGGATAAATTTTCTTCATTCGTTTTAAAATTTGCTTGGAGATTATAAATATTGCTATTAACATTTTGTTGATTAATTAATTCGGAAAGACGGAGAGCAGATGTAAGAACCCTAACACTACCGACCTTTGTTAACTCGCCTAAACATATTAATTTACAACTTGAATTTTTATTGAATCATTCACTATATTTTTTAATATTTTTCAGTAGTAACCCAGTTAATATTTTTATAATCGATAATCAATTTCGACAATTCTACCGTAACCTACGAATCAAATAACGTAATCAGCCTCTACTATTGGTAACTGTTTGATTAATAATTATCTGCGTGTCTATTTTCCTCCAGGTTACTAAAAGTACCACAAATGTCTTTAATTACGCTTATTTTTTTCAAATTAAGGAAATTTTTATGGAAAAAATTAATAACAATATACTTAAATCAGGAATATTGATATTAAAACGTAAAGAACTGGATACACAGCTACCGGACAAACTCTTCTTAATTTAAATTGAATCAAGAGGTAGTTAATAACACACGAAAAACTGGGTACATCATGATATAATGTAATCTGTTTCTTTTTTGTTGATGTTTAACTCGAACAGCAAATTGGATAATCGGGAAATCAAATTGTCACAGGATAAACGAAGGTAATACCAGATAAATAATGTCGAGATCAGTGTTTCTCAACCTTTCTTTGTGAACGTCCACCTGAACGATTTTTTTAATAAAAAAATGGTAGCGTCCCTCCCAAAAAATTTATATAATATTTAAAATGGATATTAATGTTATGAAATTCGATTGGAAAACAAAGTGCTCTTCAATCGAACATAATAACAATATCTTAGTTTAAATTTATAATGATAACAATTAGATCTAATATAATACTATATTAATAGATAACAAATTTCAACGGAAAGATCAAGGAGACAAAAAAAGTATCTGGGATCACAATAGTGGGAGATAGGTCAGTAGATAGATATCGATAATAATAAATAGGTTACTTTAATTCCGTCTAGTCACAGATAAAAATTTCGACTGATTTTAAATAGCAGTTTCGACTAAATTCGGATAATATTTAATCTTGTTTCGGATAACATCTTCGTCTAATTGGTTTTTGCTAAAAAAATAAAAAATTAAATCCAAGTTTCAGATAATATTTGATCTTGTTTTGGATAAGATCTTCGTCTAATTTTGGATAATAGTTTCAGATAATATTTAATCTTGTTTCGGTTAAGATCTTCGTCTATTTGGTTTCAATGTTTTCGCTTAAAAACCGTCTTCAAAATTTATTTATGTATATTATTTCCTTTATTAATTTTTTAATTCTAATTTGAATTTTTGAAATTTGATCATAATATTGCCAGGTAATTAATAAATATAATAAAATAACGTAATATTAATTTGGACTGGCTTAAAAAATAAGAAAAACACAAATATAAAAAGATACAATACATATTCATAACAAAAATAAATAATCAGACGCAAATTGATATAGGGAAAGAAACATACATATTCAAAAGGTCAAATATCGTTTAAATCATTTTTGTATAAAAGGAAATCACAAGATCACAAACATCGTACATATACAACAACAAAAAATAAAATCCAAATAAGTAGGGCACTACAATTAAAATTTATATAAAATTATTATTAAACAATATCAAAATATTAGTAACATTTAAATACATAAATAAATAAATGAAATTAATTAAATTAATTAAATTAGAAATTTAAATGTAAATGTAAATAAAATATATTAAAAATAAATAAAAATAATAATAACAAATTAAACTTTATTTAGACTTTACAGGGCTACTTAATATTAATGGGACCCTTGTACTTGATGTGTATTAGCGAGGGTCACACTGTCCGGTTTCATGCTGGTGAGAGCAATACCTGTCACCATATATCAAGGTAATTTCTTTGCTGGGTGAGCAACTTCGTCACTGTACTGAAACCACACTCAACAAGATATGATGTGCGAAATGACAGGAAGATTAGATGCATTTTCTAACTTAACTTTGGATATAGACATTGCATATGTTAAAGATGCCACAGCCCCTTCTAACTACCTTTCGTGAACTTTATTTGGTACTCCGCATCATTTAGAAACTCCAGAAATTCTTCTTGGCAGTCAACATCCACTTCACAGATATTCCCAATGGATGGATCTACCATGCATGACTCTATTTTTAAGTTTACTATGTCATGGAAACGTGTTGACATATCAGTTTTCAGAGCAACGAAATGTTCAGCAAAAATTTCAATCTGTGCCACTGCTTCAACAGTGTTACGCTCGGGAAACACTCATTTCGAAGGATGAACTGTCGAAATAGTTTTATCTTTTCAATGAAAGATGTAATAATTTTTTTTCATCAATCAAAGTTATGGTTTTGCCTTGCAACTGAAGATGAAGTTCATTAAGCGATAAATACCAGCCAGTTAGAAGGCATCCATTTTAGTACTTTTCAATATGTGACTATGGTTAGGTCTTCCTCGCTTTCGAAGCATTTTAAAATACGGCAATAAAGTTCAGCAAATCGGGCAAGGCAATTAGCAGCTGACAATCACCGGACCTGCATTTGCAGCGAAAGACGATGATTTTGTTCATCATTGTCTGTGCAGAGAGCTTTGAAAAGTCTTGAGCTTTTTGCATTTTCCTTTATCTTATTCACTGCTTGAATAATGGTCTTCAAAGAATCATGAAGGCTGGGGTTCAGCGTTTTTGCGGCCAGATGCTGTCCATCGGGAATACAGTGGATAGTCAGAACATCTGAGGATGTAATCTTCAAATAGGCAAGGAATCCATGTTGGCAGCTAATCATGGAAGTGGCTCCATCCGTTGAACAAGCGATAATGTTCTCCATTTGGAGATGTTTCTTATCGAAGAATTCTTCAACCGCATTAAAGATTGATTTTTTGTTGTGTCAGTTGTAAAATTCTTGCTTTGTTTTCAAATAAATGATAGGCAAAGAAAGAATTTTAACTGCGTTAAAATTAAAAATATTTCGATAGTAACAGATACTCGACTAAACTAATCAAACTCAGGGAAGCTTTTGTCGTTTGATTAATTTAGTCTGAATAAAATTTTTTTAATAACGATTAATACAAAAAAATACGATAACCAGAATTTTTGGAAAAGTAATATAATAGAACTAAATAACTCTAGACAAGTAAAATCACCGTTAATACGTCAACTTTGTAATTAAATAGTCACAATAATAATGGGAATGTCCAACTCAACGAATAATATAATTAGTTACCGGAATTTGTTCTCTTTGCTTGATTGAGTGTGAATATGATCCGTAATAATTCTTTACTTTCGTCGGATGACTAATTATTAATTTGGAAATCCAAGGGAAATTGTTGATATTGCTTGTTCCAAATTGATTTTTTAACTTGGAAGGAAAAAAATGAATCGTTGCACGGAAATAGACGCTGATCTGCCAAGATAATGTTAATTTCTGAAATCATTATTTTTTATTGATTTCATTTTTTATTTTTTTAAATTCATTTTTTATGCGATACCGCATTATAATATATTGTTTAACATTTATTCTCTTTTAATTTCTTTATTGTGACTTCTTTAATCTCAGAATTTCTTTCTTGTTGTGAGAGAGTAACTGTAAAAAATGAATGTTGTGTACTGATACCAATCATTATAACACTCACAAAAATACATCTCATGTCATAAGAAATAAAAGGGTAGGTACAAAGTAGGACACTACACCAGTTATTAAATACTTCTCAAACAACATCTCTTCATGAATACTGTCATCATCATTGAAGTATCGCACATATGCCAACAGTAAAGCGGTACCTTCGTGAAGCGTTGATTGATCTAATTGCAGGGTGAATATTTTTGTTTTTAATTTTTTGACCAATTGCTTTTCAACCTCAGTAGCAATCCCATAAATACGACGCTGAATAGAGGAATTACTCAGAGGAATAGCCTTCAAGACTTCTTCTGGATTCTGGTGCATCACAGTGGAGATGACCTCTTCTAAGATAGGAAGAATGAGTGTTTCTGCTGTGGTGTGTGATTTTTTATTTTTGGCTTTGAGTTCTGTAATTTTATAAGATGCAATAAGACCATCATAATTGATATCGTTCTTTTTCTTGAACATATTAGGAACAGTGTTGCATTTGTTGTACTGTTCAAGTAGTGCTTTGAAAAGCACCTTTCATTTCGTCGGCGTGCTTCGAATTATGATATTCTCGAAGACGACTTCGTTTCATGACTTCCTTTGATCAGCTTTGATGGCAAAGAAGCTTTATTGGAAGTCTTATCAATTGGAGATTTAATAAAACCAAAATAATCCAGGGAATGTTGTCTGCATTTATTCTTGTTCCGCTTGATCCCCAAGTTGTTTAAATTATTTTTTTTGTATTTTTAGTCATGACAACAAAATAGTTCAAAAATAAAAGTTCTAATTACTTAGAGCAAAGTTTTATATTCAAATCAAAATCTCTTTCATAAACTAGTTATTGCCTACAATGTCGTTCAAAAAAAAGAAATCCAATTTTCTCACAATAAAAATCTATCGAGCTTCGACAAAATTCATATATTACAATTTCAAAACTGTAAATATGCGAGTAAATATATCTGCAAATATATTCAGAAAGTTGACAAATTGCTGGACGAATATATTTGCAAAATCCACCATTTTATTGAGTTTGCTTTCAAATTGTACAAATTAAAACAAATAGAATGTTTTTTTTGAGAAAACTGTTCAAATTTAATTTGAATTTTAAAAAAATTTATTGCAATGACAATCCAAAGCAAAATTCAAAACAATTAAAATGTAAATATAGAATATTATTTTATATAAATACATTAATTATATACATTAATTAATTTATCTATCTTAATGATAATAATAATATGTTTATTAATATATAATATCTTCGTATTATATATAAAATAAACTATATCTGTAAACAATTTATATATTTAATAAAACAAAAATACAAGACAAAAATGCACATAAAAATGTGAAAAATAAAACACAATTTACATATATCGAAAAATAAAAACACGATTGACATATATTCTCAACACTTTTCTGTAAGCTCTTATTCAGAAAGTTGACAAATTGCTGGACGAATATATTTGCAAAATCCACCACTTTATTGAGCTTGCTTTGAAATTGTGATTTTCAAATTGTACAAATTAAAACAAATGGAATGTTTTCTTTCGAGAAAACTGTTCAAATTTAATTTGAATTTTAAAAAAATTTTATTGCAATGTAATTTAACTCATGATTTCGTCTCATATACTCGCAAATTGCAACTGCAACCATGACACTTCCGTTCTACAACAAAAATAATTCAAATTGTGGAACAGAACAGCTCGAGACTTTTTTGTAGCCTCCTATTGAGACTCTGATGGAGGCTCTGCTCGACACTTTTTCGTAGGCTCTGATAGAGGCTCTACTTAAGACTTCTGTAGGCTCTTATTGAGCCTCTGACGGAAAAAATTACTAATATACATCGATAAGAAATTCATCACGTAAAAAATTTATCTAAAAAATAAGCGGTTGTCGTTTTAAATAAAAACATTATCATCAAAATGTCTGGGAATATCAATGCCTAAGACAGATTGCCTAAAAAAGAATAAATAAGGGACATTCTAAGCAAAAATAAAAAATCACAATTTGAATAATTGGCATTAAGTCGCCGAAAGGCTCTACCGGCAGCCTCTCTTGATTCATAAATGACGGAAACGATGACCTAAGAAGAGAGCATTCATTACTTATATTATTTTAATTATTATATATATTTTATTATTATATATATTATTTTAATTATTATTATATATATAAAATGCATAACATCGATAAAAAATTCATAACGTGAAAAATTTATCTAAAAAATAAGCAGTTGTTGAAAACAAAAACATTATAATCAAAATGTCTTGGAGAATACCAATGCCTAAGACAGATTGCCTAAAAAAGAATAAATAAGGTACATTCTAAGTAAAAATAAAAAATCACAATTTGAATAATTGGCATTAAGTCACCGAAAGGCTCTACCGGCAGCCTCTCTTGATTCATAAATGACGGAAACGATGACCTAAGAGAGCATTCATTACTTATATTATTTTAATTATTATATATATTTTATTATTATATATATTATTTTAATTATTATTATATATATAACTTATTATTATATATATAAAATGCATAACATCGATAAAAAATTCATAACGTGAAAAATTTATCTAAAAAATAAGCAGTTGTCGTTGAAAACAAAAACATTATAATCAAAATGTCTTGGAGAATACCAATGCCTAAGACAGATTGCCTAAAAAAGAATAAATAAGGTACATTCTAAGCAAAAATAAAAAATCACAATTTGAATAATTGGCATTAAGTCTCCGAAAGGCTCTACCGGCAGCCTCTCTTGATTCATAAATGACGGAAACGATGACCTAAGAAGAGAGCATTCATTACTTATATTAGCTTTTAGATTAGCTTTTTCTGTCTTAGTTGACTGTAAGAGTTTGTTGTAGAAATATGAGTTTCGGGAATTTTAAGGAAGTCAATTAGGAATTCTGATTTTTGAAAACTGGTTCGAAATCATAATCGGTTGAGTGGAAACCCAAATATAACTTTTTAAAATTTATTGATCGATTCATCGATTTTTTTTAAATTTCAAATTCATCATTTTGCCATGGAATTAAATTAAAACTTAAATTAAATAAATTGAACTAAATACACTTATAATCGAATGGGCTTAACGGTAAAATTGGACTATAATTCCAAATTAGAATATGCACTCGATGGAGATCCCGATATAGTGGAATTCATAATCAAAACGTGCTATAATTCAGCGATTTAAATAAAAGTACAAAATAAAAAAAATAAATAAAAAATAATTAATAAAAAATAAATAATAAAAAAGAAAAAAATAATATCTTCATTCTTAAATAATAAATAATAAAAAGAATTTGTTGGGACTGACAACAAAAAAAATAATAAATATACCCATGTACAATACACACTTTTAAAAAATATATACAAACGAATGAACAATTCACAACCCAATAAAGTATACCAATGGGATTTACAATTACTCTTGATGAGTAGGGATCATTTACGATGCAAGTTGATGACCCTCCAGCGCAAGTGCCAGAGACGGCACGCAACGTTCTCACCAGGACTTCCTGCTTCCCGATGATATATACAATAATCTATTACGTCCCGATATCAGTTTATCTATATTATTTTACTTACACTTTATTATGTTGTTATATCCTTCCATATATTACATATATTTATAATATATATTACACTATTATGTAATAGTCTATAATAGTCTGTTATAAAGAAAAGATACGGCTTGAGTTATAAACGGATTGTTAATTATTTAGTTTGAACGACTACATATATTAATTATTACATTATGTTAACTACATTACTGTTATTATCCTATCATTATCGATCAAGACTTAAAGTCGAATAAAGTTAACGTTATTACTCTTGGTATATTTTATAGACGAACATTTAGTAACCTTCGGTTCTGACACGACCGTCCATTGTTCGGGACATTCTTCGTTGCTCAGAGCCCCCAGAGGATTTATGGGTTTAACCTCAACCCGTTTTAACTATGTCGGGCGGCCGGACGCGTGTCCCTCGCCCCACATCTACCATGTAATGCTGGGTATGGAGCGCCTTCGGATTCAAATAGGTCAGGACGGGTTATGACCCCCCAACCGGCTCCGTATCATTCGGGGATGATCGTATACTCTTTGAATCTCGTTCGAAAGCCTAATCTCTATTTGCATGGGTATCTGAAATTCGTTGACAAAATTCTACGTTATTTATACGAAATAGTTAACTTAGTAAAGTTAGACTACAAATAAAATAATTATATTGAATGAAGAGGATTCCACACTAATGGCTTAAACGATCGACTGTCGTCTGGTGAATAACGCAAGGGGACTTTCACATGGATTCTATTCTCATTCGGGTGTGTTGGAATTATCTGTTTATATATCATACGCTTCTCGGATCTTTTAATCGACATAATTATTGAAAAAAATCTTTCAGGCGAATTCATAAATGTCCAATCAATCCGGGAAGATGAGCAGGGGAACGACGGAAAACAGTAATCTGAGGGAATGAAATTAAACTCTGACTATAAAACAATTATTCTAAACGAAGGAAAAATGATGATAAATTCAATGAATATAATATATTAGACGTAAAATAATATTACATAACCATTTACAAAAGTTTATAATATTGTGTGGAAATATCATTTTCAAAGTAAACGATATAGTTTATTGCTTATTGTGTCTCGAATACCAATCATGATACCATAACGGATATCATTAAAATTACATTTGATAATTTTTGTTGGAAAGAATAAGCATTGACAAAAAAAATTTGACAACCGGATAAAATTCCCAAAATTACAAAATACAATAAAAAAGAATGGGTAAAATAATAAATTATTATTAAAATCAATATTCAAAATTAAGATTGAAACCAAACATAAAACATCTAAGTGAGTAAAATTATTATTTATTGATCATTTCGATATCTACTTAAACACTCGCCAATTATTTATTTTTTTATTTACATTTCGTCACACATAGCGGCTTCAATCTAAGCCGACTCTGTCTCCTATTTTGTCCGTGTACCCTACGTATAATCGAAATTTCAGGAGTCTTTCCCACAAACAATTAATCAAAGATTGACTTTTCGTATCTAATTTCTATTCATATACTCCAATGTAGCCATCGATTATTCGGCTAACTGGACTTCTCTCAACAATTGCAAATTAATTATTTCATGGACTAGAACGAAAACTAATTATTAACTAATATAATCTTACATATCAAATATATTAAATTAAATCACAATGATAAAATAACAATAATTATGTAATACATATATTCAAAGAGTAAATTAGATAATAGAAATTTAAGAAATACAGAAATTTATATAATATTATATAAAATTTTAATATATATATATATATATATATATATATATATATGATGTCAATATCTGCAATTCTTTCCCGAACCTCTCGATTACCGATAATACCGTTTTCGTTCGGTCTCGATATTCTTGGAGCATTTGTGTAAGTCAGTGATTTCCGCTTCTTTACGATACTTCGAACGGGGTATGGTCGGCGTCTTCCGAGGATACGTAAACGGAATTGAGCCTTTTCTATTGTCCATATCATTTTCTCCTGCTTACTTAATAGTGTCGGAAGTTCTTGCTGGGCCTCTCAAATTTCCTTCATTATTTGTGCTCTATCGGTTCTCCTTTCTGCACGACAATGTATTTTAATTACTGATTTAAAGAATTTATTCACATTAATTTATAGATTATTAACAAATCGAAATTTAAAACAATTTTATATTCTAAAACATTTATTTACTATTACAAGCCTATGATGAAGTCATCACCTTCACCATAGACACTATCATTATTTATTGGTTCCAGGACCCTCAATCGTCGTTTGTGGCCTTCGATCAGCGCCCGTAGGGTGTCCATGTGATCGCTGACATCTTCAAGCAGCTTCTCGAACTTCTCGATCCATCACTTTTTGTCGGCGATTAGCTTCGTTAAACACGGGTCCCTCGAATTCAATCTTCGTAAGGTGCCTCGCGCTTTTTCCACCAAATCGAAGATTTTCCCTTCCTCTTTTGATATTTCGAGTAGATCTTGTCGAGCGTCTTGCAGCTCCTCGATCAATTTTTCTCGATTGATTTTCATTCCTATAATACTGTAATACTGACAAATCAATGTAGGAATGTTGATTACGAAATACATTCTATTCATTTAATATTCTGTTACTTGTTTTAAAATAATAAGACATTATTAGAATTTATTCCATTAGTTGTTCCGTTAACTGTATTAATAAAGAAGGCAAGACGATATTAGGGAAATTATTATTAGACAGACATTAACTACATCAATACAAGAACGTTAAATAACATGATCTAGGGGTGATGGAAGATTATGTTCCCTTCGGTACAGTAGGTGTAGTGACACAAAATTATAATCTGTATTTATATGTATTAAATATATATTAAAATCTGATATTTTTTATTTATAATCACTAATTCCGAAGTCTATGCAAACAAAAACTATGAGATTCAAAAAGCTCAATTATGTTTCGAAATCGGTATATTTTTACAAAGATGATTAACTTTTATTTCCATCCTTATGTAAATAAAATGAATTATGGACAACATTTTTTGTATGTATATTTTTTATGGATTTTTTCTTAATTGGAAAAAAAAGAATTTCGAATGAACAATCACACAATGATTTTTTTGTTTAGATAATATGTAAAGCACACTTAAAAATATACAAATAAAGATTTTTTTGAATTTATTTATTTGGATGATTATTAAAAAAAACGAAAAGAATTTTAATAAAAATCTTCATATTTTTTTCTAGCGAATTTCAATTTTCTCTATACGACAATTGAATTATATTCACTCTCAATTTTCATTGAATTCGGTTTGTTTCTGCAACAAAAATGTGGAAATATGATTTTTGTTTCAACAATCAGCACGGGGATATCCGGTTTAATAAAGATTTTGTACAACATTTGCGATCGTTTCATTTGTCCAAATTCAATCAAAATCCATTTAACATAATCGATGCTAAATCAATCGAAAACAGTCTCAACTATCAATTGATTGTCAATTTGAGTTCGATTCTCAACAAAATGATTGCCACCAAATCCGATGATTTAACATTGAATAATTCGATTGTATCGATTTGAGAGAGCGATTCCCATGATCGATTTGAGGGTGAGGTATTTGCGATTGAAATATTCGACTAAACGGATGCCCGCATCGATACTATTCGCTGAAAATGACGACGATCGCCGCCACCAGGTGCCGAAATCGCCGATCCTCGTGTTGGTGGTTGTGCGGGCGAAGGCGGCCGCTCTGATCGGGATTTTACCTGGCGGTAGTTGAACGCGGCCGATTATAAAAGTAGGTATAATTCCACCGCTTGCGGTTTTTTTGCGTTTTCTCGCTTTCTCTTTGTATTGTTCCAATGAGGTCTGCTCTTGAGTTATCGCATCTTGTCGCTTCACATGCGTGTGTGGTGTTGTAGTTGAAGAGAAGGTTCTATTGCCATTACGCATCGCAACAGTAGTTACAAGCTTAATTAAACATACAGGGTGCGTAAAAAAACCGATCACTTTAAATTTAAAAATTATTTTGTTTTCCATTCAACAAAATTTATTCAAAACATAACAATATCAACAAAAACGGTATATACAACTTATTATTTTTCAAAATGGCCGCCATTGGTATCAATACATTTTTGCAATCGCTTCGGGAAGTCATCAATCGCTTTCTGAATCATTTCCAACGGTAATTCATCCCATGCATTCTTCAGACTCTTTTTCAACGACTGTATGGACTGGCACGGTTTTGAACACGCTCTCTCCTCCAGCCAACTCCAAATGCTGTAGTCCATCACATTCAAATCTAGGCGATACGGAGGTCATTCACTATTGTCTCTTTGTGGGCTAATGTCAACAGAAATGAAGTCTGGGTAATTTGCTTCGATCAACTGGGTTTCAACAACCTTGTGGGACGGGGTGCCATCTTGCTGGAATGTCGTCTCCAAACGCCTTTCTTGCCCATGGAAAATCTTTATCTGCCAACATTTTATCGATACACCCGACCATCAACTTTGACACCTTCGGCAATGAGCACAAGAGGTGTCTTGCCCTTTGACTAATGGATCCCGGCCCAAATCATGATTTGCTTCGGCTTTTGCTGGCGGGAGATGATGCGCTGCTCCAGTGGGAGGGGCTCAACTGACCAATCGCGATGGTTTTGGGAGTGAAAAATTCTTTACTTTGAACAACTTTTCATCCGTGAAGAGGATTGAGAGATGTCTTCCGGCCGCGAATCTTTTTTTTAACCTTTTGCATCGATCCAGGCTTTTTTGTTCAAAGCATATCGGTTCATAGCATTTTGGTTCAAAGACTGCCCCTTAACCTTTTTTCTTGACTTCATTCCAAGGTCTTTGTGAAGGATGTTCCGGACTGATCACTCTGATATGCCCAATGCCTTGACAATCTGTCTGGTCGAGGTCTTACGGCGGTTTGAGTTTCGCTTAATTCTTCCCTTGATGCTACGCACGTTGGCTTTCATTCTCACCGTATTGGGTCGTCCACTTCCAGGTCTACACTCATTTATACCAGTTTCATTGAATCGGGAAATTATATCATGAACTGTGGTTTTTGGTACACCTAGCGATTCAGCAATTTGGCGCTCAGATTTTCTTTGTAGATGTAACTTTATAATTGCTTTCCTGTATTCAGACATGCTAAAAAACAAATGCAATAAATTGCTATGTATAAATTTATTTAGAGTGACAAAAAAACAAAAATACAATGTGAAAAAAAGCAAAATAATTGTCAAATTTAAAGTGGTCGGTTTTTTTGCGCACCCTGTAATGATTTATCTTAAATTTTTTAAAATTGACTGGGGTTTCTTTTGCACCCCCACTTAATTTTAAGATTTTTGAAAAATATGTTACTTGCGTTATAAATTCTATATTCCAAGAAGTAAATCGACATGTTTAACCCCTTATTTTTTCCGAAAAATGGTCACAATCTGACTATTTTTTTAACTACGAAAATCGATTTGTCAATGTTCATAATACTCGATATCGTAATAAATAAATAATACTTGTAATAAATATCGTATTACACTGCACCTATAGCCGTCATTATACCGGTTATGTTAGGATCGCACGGCTCGCCTATAGTGACAGTCGTTTCAGCACAATTTTATTACATATTTTTTCAGATTCTTTAAATTTTATCAATACTATTCAATTTCTTTCAACGCAATCAAAAACTGAGAACGATTTTTATTTAATTCAAATTAAACTTTGTTCAAATCATTTTTTACACATTTATGCATTTTAAACTCCAAATTTCGATTTATTTTCGCGATTATTTTATTAGTACATTGAACACTTTTTTTAAAAAAACCGATCACAATCGAAATCAACCTTGAAACGGTGCCAAACAATCACGTATACACTTCATTAATTTTGATGTAATTAAACAATTTTTAAGGTCATCCATTTTTTATTTATAATTATTTAATTGCAATTAGTTTTTCTTTAATTTAATCACTTGTTAGTTTATTTATTTTATTATTATTTACAATACTTTAATTTATTTTATTTATTGAAAACCAAACTCATCCATTTTAAAATATATTTATTGACAATATATTTCGACGGATCAACCACCATCTTCAGGTCACTAATTAATAATCAATTCACCTGTATTTAAATACAACAATAATGATTATGTAAATAATGATTTCCATCAAACAATTTCATTTAATTTTATTATATTTTATAAAAGAAACATGATTAAAGGCTAAATTTATCGCTCCTGGTCGTTGTATTCCACTTTTGTTAAATCTGTAGAAAGTGTTAACAAACTAAGTTCTTTATTAAATCAAAATGGTTATTCTAAATCTTTTCTGGAAAAATTAATAAAGGAAGCAGTAGGTAAAATACTTTTGAAATATCTTTTTCGAAAAATCAGAGTTTAGCTTCTCTAGATGGATCTAAGAAAGAAATCGAAGGATCATTAGATATTAATAATATACCTAAATATTGTTTAATAATACCTTATTCTGAAGGATTTAAAAACTTTAAAAATGCATTGTTAAAAACAACTAACAATGAATTAAATTTAAAAATTATGTTCAGTAATAAATCTATTACACCTTTAACACTGTTCTGATATTGTTTATGAATATAAATGTAATGGGTGCGATGTCACATACATTGGAGAAACTGCTCGTCACTCTGTAAACGAATTCAAGAACATGGTCGAAAAGAGAGTGAGAGTAATATTGTAGAACTTAGAAAAAAGGTAAATGTGATGTTAATATTGATAATTTCAAAATTCTGTGAGCATTTTGAAAGTTATTGGGAGAGTGTCGCGTGAAACATCGTTAATTAGGTCACTTTGCCCTAAAATCAATGAATGAGAAAAGATGAAGTATGAGTTAGGTGGATCACAAAACCCAACTAGAGACAATTTATCAATAAAATAAATTATGAATACCGATTGTTAAGAACGGCAAACGAAACTGGGTGTTGAGGAAAAATCAGGTAAATGAATTAACATAAATTTATCATAATTTTGATCCGACAAATTGATTGTATGAAGAAAGGATAATCGTCTATTTATACAATAATAATTGGTAATATGGTATATTGATCCTTTTTTTATTGAAATTTAAAAAATTAATTAATTACTGTGGTCATTTAAATCAATGACCATATAGATAATTAATATACTATATTAATATATTATTATCAATATAATTCGAATGCGATTATTCGCAAACAAAAATAAAATATTTATAGTTAGGATTAGGTTAGGGCTATGGTTAGGGTTAAGGTAAGGGTTAGTGGGTAGGTTAGGGTTATGGTTTGTAAAGAAAATAAAAAAAATAAATTTAAAAAAATATGAAAAATTAAATACAATTTTCGAAACAATAAATAGTAAATTATAACTACGATTTTTTAATTGAAACAGAAACTTTCAAAGACGAAATTTTACTCTCCCGTCATACATGAAAGAGTATTTTCCTAGTAATTAAATTATAAGTCTAATATTTAAAAATTTTTTAAATTATAATTTGTCACGACCCTATTGCTTAAGACAGTTTTGCTTGCTCAGAGCCCCCAGTGACTATTAAGGGTCAGCCACAACCCCGTCTTGATTTATTATCTACTACAACTCTCTATAATACTTATTCTCGCAACCATACATTATAGGGTCGGACGCCTCTTCTCGCTCGACATCTGTCTGGCAGTGCCGAGTCTGAAGGGCCTGCGGGTTCGGATAAAGATGGGATGGGCTGTGTCCTCCACCTAGCGGAGTATCGCTCGGGGATGATTTATACTCTATCGCTGTGTAGTATGAGACTTACGGTACTGTGGTGTATAATATGACACTTGTTACACTGCTGTGTGTCTATATTTCGGAAACTTGAGGCATTGTTACGTACACGCGTAAACTTATTGCACTGTTGTGTGGGATTAAAATTGCGGCATTATTACGTATATCCGTAAACTCACTGCACTGTTATATATTTTCGTGCGGATGCATTGCACATGTTTATTTGACCTGTAATGTTTATGTGAGTAGTTTTAACTTGCGACATTGTGATGGATCATTCGACTGGTGTGCACTGTGCATGTCATTGCGTAACTGAAAGGGAGATTGTGTTATATTGTGACCGATATTTATATCGGTCAGCTTTACAGAGCTCAAATCAATTCGTTACAGCTTATCATCATTATGTCGTATCGGAACTATCATTATTATTATTCATCGTCGTACCATTAAAGAATCGGCAGTCAACAGCAGCTTTAAATAAACCTATTCTACTTTTATTCTATCGATGCGAATTTACGATATTTATATCGGTCAGCTTTACAGAGCTCAAATCAATTCGTTACAGGTTCATAAATCGCTTAATTCGTAAATTTCCTATAGCTCATTTCTACTATACATTTTCATAGTCAAATCACTCGTAAATTAGTTCTTTTAAAATTCACATCTTCTATTTTACTTTATCGGTTTCCTTTAAAGTCAATAACGTAAAACAAAACACTCAAGGTAAATTCATTATCGATATTCATTTTAACTCAATCCTTAAAAATATTTATCAAGTGGAATTAACTAATTACGTAAATTCGGATTTCGTTCAGTTGCAAAATCTATCTGAAATATATTTTTTACTTAATTGTCGAGATAAATCAAATTCACTTTTATACTGAATCGTAACCCGTTAGAAAATTAAAATATCGTTTTTCATATTGAATTGTAATTCCTTAAAATTCGATCAGATTAAAATATCGTTTATTAATACAAATCCTAATATAAATTTCAAAATTCGATCAAAATAAATTAATTAGATTTTTTCAAGATTTTATTTCTAAACTAAATAGTTCGATAAACAAATTCCTAAACTCAATCAAAAGAAGTTAAATTAGGAAAGTCATAAAATTAAAAGTAAACTTATATTTGTTTCAATAAATTAATTATATATTGTAAATTATATCATATTATAAAATTGTTTAACACCAAGCCAACAAATTTTTAAAACTTTATCAGAAGGATTTTTGATGGTTTTCACCGCTTCCGAATTCACAGATTAAAATAGAGCTCGATTATAACTTTGTTAAACACAAAATACTTCGAAATAAATTTTTATTGATTCAACCAAATTACAATTGCTTTAACAACAACTAGTACAATTAGATTACTGATTGGAAGCGAGATTCTCAAAATTTATATTACAAATGAGCTTCACCTATTGCACGTTACTCCAGCTCAATTTGAATTCAAATAATAGAATTGATTTTTTTAGGAAAACGTCTGATGCTTTCACCTATACAGGTTACTGTTGATCAGATTACTGTCCAAAATATAGTGATTCTTATTTATACAATTTGAATTGGCTATTTTATCCTTTAACTTTTTGTCGAGATTTTTTGTCCAACCTTTTACAAAAATCTCAGCCCTTTTATAGTAAAATAGGGCATTATATAAAAATAATTTATTTAATTAAAAAAAATATACATAATAATATATAAAAATTATTTATAAAATTTTTTTTAACTTGGGCTAAAAGCCCATTAATCAAATCGGGCTAAAAGCCCATTAATTAGCCTTTTAATTTTTTTACTATCGGGCTTAAAAGCCCGGCAATTATATTGGTTTTTTTTTAATTTCCCATTGGGGATTTTATGATGAATGTCGATTCTTCTAATTGGAGAATCGACAACGGCTAGAAAAAATGAATATTATTTCATTTTTTCATTTTTCATTTTTTATTCATAACTTATTCCATGGAATTTATGCTCACAAAAAAAAGGTAAGAAGCATGCCCGACTCCGGGAATGCCCGGAGGGATGGAGCATCGATTATGCTCCATCCCCGAGGGTACCCCAGGAATGGGTAAAACTTCATTTATATATATATTTTTTATTTTTAAAACATAATTTTAATTAATTTATTCCTTTAAAATTTTTAAAAACAGATTTAAACCCATTCCCCAACAATATTATCACGTAGACAAAACAAATATTATAATGTTTCTTAGTAGACTTGAAATGTTTTCGAATTATCTTATCCGGTATGAACGCACTCGCGGTCCCACCCTCTCGAGCCACGACTCGATGTGGTTGCCTCTTAAAAATTCGAATAGCGATATCGACCTTATGTCGATAACTATGGGGAGCGGTGGCTCTCCATCGCTCTCTGGCGGCGCAATCAACGTTATTCCAATCCGGGGCATTAAAGGAGACGACACCGGTGGCGACGGGCTTTCAAATAATTCTAAACGGTAATTGTTATTGCAACTTCCCTATTCAATTGATTAAAACTAAAATCAGAACAGAACATAGAATTATATTCGTAATATACAGTCTGAGTCATATAATTATCACTTTTTTAAATAAAGCCCTATCTTTTCTATTATTTAAGATATATCTCTGTAATTTAGTATATATATAT
>MQRK01218157.1:30282-42209 GCA_001938485.1 Girardia tigrina
ATATATATATACTAAATTACAGAGATATATCTTAAATAATAGAAAAGATAGGGCTTTATTTAAAAAAGTGATAATTATATGACTCAGACTGTATATATTCAAATGATAAAAACAAAGAAATTTACATTTAAAATTAATCTTTTCAGCTATAGATCAACTCGGCCTTCCGGAGGAATATTCTTCGGTTCAAATTCGTTTGTGATCCGTTAACGCCAGTCCGTCGGGAATTCTTCAATTGGTGAATTCTTATCTCGGTCAAATGCGCGTTGATAATGGTACGATTATTTTTGCTTTCTAATGTGCGTTGAATAATAAAACTTATATTTCTTGTTTTTTATTGCGTGTTGAATAATAGTGGCTTGAATATTTTTATTTTCGATAAAATGTTTGTTATATTTATTGGGATGGAAGGACACCCCGGGCCCTAGCTCTGGCCAATCACCCAACGCCAGCCACTCGTCTGGGTTTTTTGCTGCTACTGATTGGATAACCAAGTAGGTGTGTCTTTAAATAAATTCTAAAAATTTTGAAATTTTTATTTTTATTATAGATTTTGGAGCTCGTGTGCCGATCGACGTCATAGCTGTCGAAGACTGTGTGCGGTCAAATCAGGTCGTTCGATTTTATTTTTAGCTCACGGCCTGAGTCACGGTAATTTTTTAATTAATCTTTGTTCTTTATTTGCTATTTCATGTATCTTTACAGGGTTGTATCTCCTCGTCCGAAGATCACGGAGCAAAATGATTTCCGGTTGCCGATAGCCCTCGCCGAGATCTACAAGGAGAGGTCCTGCTTCACAATTTTGGCCATCGGGTGGATCCTGGAGGTAACTTTATCGATTTTGGGTTTATTTTCTATTAATTGTTTCTTCTTTCAGGGCCCACAATTCCTCTAACCCTCGTGACGCTGTGGAGCCGCCTTGAAATGTGTCTAATCGAATATATTTTTCTGTTAATTTCCTTGTTTGTATTTTTGCTTATGTTTTTAACAATAATTTGATATTTTAATGGGTTATTATTTGCGCTACTGGGTTTCCCTAATTGGTTCAGTACCGTAGCATATATGTATTGACGTTAATTCTCTTCTTTGCTTTATAATTTACTTAATCGATACTGGACCGCAACAAATTACATGATATTTTTGTAGTGATATCATTTTAGACCATGATAAATAATAAAACATTAGCGTAATAAGGTAAACGAACTGAAAAACAGAATATATAGATATAAATATTAACATTAGACTACATTTAATTAAACTTAAAATATATTTTTGATAAAAATAAGTCATAAATAATAAATCATAAGTCATATCTTCAAAATCTACCTTAAAATTTTACTTTCACTTTAACTTAATCGTCAGAATAAATCAAATTCAAAATATCATGAAAATCATTAAAATTCATTTATACATTAAATCTTAAAACTCAAAAATTCAGGGATAAATTATTGTTTGTTATATCACATTAATTTTATTTTGCCGCGGTGCTGTGAAAACAAACTCTAAGGTGTTTTCTTAGCAAAATTCTATTCCCCGCCACGGGCGCACTTGCGGTCCCATTTCCTCAAGCCACGACTCGACGTGTTTATCGTTTATAAACGCGGACATGGGTATCGACCTTATGTCGATAATTACAGGGATCGTCTGGTCTCTTTCGTCTTCTGGCGATGCGCCCGACGACAATTCAAGCTGAGGCATTATTACACGAGGGACGGCGGCGGCGATGACGACGGTACTTAATCTATTTGTAGTAGCTAAAAGGTTAAAACTTATCTTATTATTATAATTTATAAAAACAAAATTTATCATTTTATACATTTATTAAATCAGCATTAAAAATAAAATTAAATAAAATAATTACGTTTATTTAGCTTCAATAATTGCCTAGAAATGGTACGGAGGAAGTTGATTAGGATTGATTTGTGGGTGATCAAATATGTTCTTTTCTCTTTACAAATTATTATCGGGTTTATGTGTTGTCCTTCTGCTGCTCGAAACTATTGCATTAAAACGTGTTCTCGAAGTTCAAACGTGTCTTTAAAATAAGTCAAAATGTGTTTTTCAATTTAAATGTGTCAGTCAGTGACGAAATGGTCGTCGCTTTTATAATGTTGGGTGGACACCCCTTCATTCCATCTCCGCCAATCATTCAACGCCAGCTACTCGTCTGGATTTTTTGATGCTGCTGGTTGGATAACCAAGTGAGTGTGCCTTCAAATAAATTTTTAAAATTTTGGAATTTTATTTTTATTATAGATTTCAGCGTTGTGTGTTGGTCCACCTTATCATTCTTCGAGTCTGCATGATTTACTTTTAGATCGCGGCCTGAGTCATGGTAATTTGTTAATTAAAATTTGTTTTTGTTTTTTAATTTGTATCTTTTCCCAGGTTCCGCGGGCGGCATCCGGGGATCGGCCTCACTGAGGGCTACGCGTGGAGGGTTGGCTGACCTCCTAGCAACAACTGGTTGTCCAAGAGGTGACTTAATTGTTTTCTGTCTGGTTTTTCAATTAATTATTTCCTTTCAGGACCGATAAATCTTCTCTGGGCGACACAAAATTTTGGACGCGATACTACGGCAGATGTCTCTCACGGAGCTCTATTAGAGGAGGTACAGACCTTCAATTTATTACAACGGGTGATTATTTCTTCGACTTGTCTGCTTTTCTTTACGTTATGTTCTAGTCCCGCAGATCCACCCCCAGCGCCCCGTCGGCCCACAAGGGCATCAGAAGGACCTCGGAATCGTAAGGCAATATATATGAATTATAAAAGCGATAACTGTTATAACTAATTGCTATTTTTTTGAATATATGTATTATATGGTCATTGTCTTTTCCTCTTTCTGTAACTTGTTTGGTAACATTATAATGGGTTTTCGACCGCAACATATTAATTTCGAGAAAATTGATTGTCGAATACGTTATAGATTGAGATATGTGTAAGGATGGTTTGTAAATTATGATTGTTGTTGATTTAATTCGAATGTGTTTATGACTTTCTCAGTGTATATATTAATTTTATTTTAATATAATGTATATTTTATAATAAATGTGTGTTGTTTAAATATTCCAAATTAAATTGAAAAAAGAGCAAAATTAGAAATTTGTAAATTGTGGATTATAAAATAAATTTTTTGAGATATGATTTGTGAATAAAAGCGGGAGAGTAAATGTCAATTTTCGAAAATTAGCTATAGGTTTCATAATTGGGAAAGAAATAGAATTTGAAAATAGTTTGATTTGTCTTTGGAAATTGCTTGTTAACGGATAATGTGATATCGTTTTACTTTATTAGTTATCGTTCTCATAGTTTCTTTAAGTTCATTAAAACTTTTTATATAAAAAATGATTGTATCTTATGACTTAATGAGTGAAATTTCATAAAACAAAGATTTTGTAAATTTCGAAATTTCAGGATTTCAATGGAAATTTTTATCAAGTTAAAAAATATTAATATCAAAAATAAAAAATAATTAGTCCACATAGGAAAAGGTTTTTACTGAATTAATTTTCATTGTGTACATTTTAAAATGGATTATTATTTTTTTGAATAATGTCAATCATCGCATTTGTTGCGAGTTTACGAGATGAAATATCGAATTCCGATATTCCAATAAAAACGAAAGCATTAAAGAAATTATCAAAAAAATTATAAAAGCTAAGTAGATTGAGTGATAAAATTAAAACTCATGACATTTTGAAGCAACCTATATGCACCATTTTGAGTATCACATGTTTGAATACCATCTGCATACAGTTCTTCTAATAGCTGTAATAATCCATTAAACTGTTCTTGGATTACCTTCACTGCATCTTGTCTTGCAATCCAGCTTGTTTAACATTCACTATTGGTAGTAATTCCAAGACATTCTCTCATCGTTTCCCAACGAACAGTTGAATAACTGAGGAAAACAGAGATTCTGCACTGTACCAAAAAATGTCACAGCAATTGGATCCTGTTTTGCAGCATATAATCCAGCTTCATTCAGACTATGGTTATTGCAATTTACTAACGATACTCGAGAATTTCAAATGGAAATTCTTTGTTGCAATCCTGATATTTCTCCTGCCGTTACAGCTGCATTGCCATAGCACTGAGATCGATAGTCAGCCATAGAAAGATTGTCCGCTTGCAATTGCTCAGCAATAACACTTTCTAGTGTTGCTGCATCTTTTGCATGAAGCTGAATTAAACCAAGGAAAGCTTATTTGATGGTAACTTTCTTAGTTATAAAATTAACGTCAACAAATCGAATAAATTTTGATAACTGTTATATTTTTTTCGTCGAATATAACAGAATATCTGCTTTATGAATGTAAATGCAAGGAGACTGATAAATTAATTTTGTATTCTTGGTGACAGATATAAAACTGAAATAGGAAAATCCATAGCATGCTGTAAATGAATTGATATTAGTGGATCAAACCGAGCAATCAGTTTCATTTTGCTAGAAAATTTTCTACATTGTAATATTCAGTGTCTTTATATTTAGCGAGACTTTACTGTGACCATGTAAAGCTACATTCTGGCTAGCTAGAAACTTTATGCAGGCCAGAAATCGTTTCAGCACTTCAAGTCATTTTGAATTTGTTTTTCAACTTCCATATCTATCTACCTTGTGAAATCCGATGTTCCATTTCCTTCTATTTGGTAAAAAATATTCGATGACTTGGGCTGGTCTCATGATCTTTAAATCTCTCTGCGCGCCAATTACTAAAGCCAGAAAATAACTGAAATGAAGATTTTCAGTTACTACATAATGAAGTGAATAATACACAACAAAACAGTAAGCCAACTTCTTATATGGGGAATAAAACAACCAAGATCTGTTAACTTCCACTTCATTGTTAAGACTACGTTTAAACCACGTTGATGTCATTGAAGGGCCTGCATTAACTACAAAATCAGCATTTTGATTTTGAAATAGTTTTGCCCCACGGCAAACCAATTCCACGTGAAGACTGTCTGTCTTAATTGATAAACCCGTTATGGAATCAAAATCCATGTAACCAAAATCATGCGAATTAAAAAGCATACACTGTTTATTAGTGATTTGATTGGCATCATGAGACGAATCTAATTCTGGCATTTCTAGCTGCTGTTGTATGGTACATGTCATCAATGTGTCATCAGGCTGATTTAGGCATTCTGTTAAGTCAGTTATTGCGTCTTGTCGAAGCTTATCCATATCAGATTCATAACTTTCATCTTTTTCTGCTGATTGCTGTTTCAAAAATTGCTACATAAATGATGCACATTTTATCATCCACTTCTTGTCGCTTTTTTGCGATGTTGAGCTCCATTTAATTTTTTGCTTGACATAACATACTAGATAAATAAGTGAAGAAAAACAATTGTTTTACAATTGATTTACAATAGATAAATAATTTACAAGAAGTATATAAACGGTGTCTATGAAAAATAATTATCGCTTGCGTGCATAATTATAACTAAAACCGAATAAATTATATCCAGGAACTGACTAATTATTTCTAAGGGAAATCCACTAGCACATGCATCTTTTCTGAGTGGAGTTATCAATTCTCTAACGCACAGGATGACGCAAAGAGCTACCTCAAAGCTTGCAAGAGAAAATCAAAGGTTGGATTAGGGAAACGTCAGAATTAGACAAAATTCATTGCGAAAGAAAGCTTTTTACATTAAAGAAAAGTGAAAAGGAGGTGCATATTTTCTCAAATATATCTAGGGACGCGTATGCAGTGGAATGGACTGAATTCGGGGTCAGAAGCAACTTTATTATAATTATTATTTATAATAATTATTATGGTAAAGAAAAATGTGTCATATTTACATATGACAGTCAACAAATTTACATATGTTAGGGTATTGAAGTAATAATATGTTATTTGATTTATAAAAATACAAAAAATCGGTTTAAAACGTACAAATTAATGTGAGCCTTAAAAAACACTAATTACAGTTAAAGGTTATAATTCAATAGAACATATCACTTTATTTTATAATGGAGTCTGGGAAAAATTATTCTCAAAACCTTGATTTTAATAAAAATATAAAAAGCTAAGAATTAAAAATCAATTAAACTTTACAGTTTGACATTTTCAACAATTATAAATGTCATAGTTTCAAATCTTTTTTCAATTTAAAAATTATTTCTCTACTCTAATAATGCGATTTGAATCGTTTTAAAAGTTAATCGTAAACTCGTGAAAGTTCAAGTGTAAAACGTGATTAGCCTTAGTCGAATCACCAAATTTAGTCAGAATGGGTCAATGGTCAAAATTAATTAAATTTTTTTTCATAATTTCTATTTTTTATTTCTCTTTACGCATCTAAACTGATCTAAAATATTTTTTATTTTCTAAAATAAATTTAATAATAATAAACGTGGGTTTTTATTTATGTGGGCTTTTTTCTGTTTGTCACTTTTTCATAAGAAAATAGAAATATTTGAAAAAAATTATTCGTTCAATAAAAAACCACCGATTACACACATTGGTGGAAACAAAAATAAATTTCAAAAAATCCTGAACCAAATCATATCACCATTGATTGACTTAAACAACTCAGCCGAATAAATATCATCGAAAAAATCAATTGTATTAAAACTTTTAAAAATCCGCTAACAAAGCACCAACAAAAAATCATTTAATATTTTCGATTCTTAGGATAAATCAGTATTTTTTTACTCACTAACGGTGTTCCACACGACCCTCAGGTTACCCCGAGAATCGGACGGAGACAGCAGGGTTACGCAGAGGATTCTTTTGGTTTTGCTGGGCCAATTGAAACAATAATTCACAGAGTTACTCAATAAACTCACTTGGCATCTCAATTGATTCTGTACTCTAATTCAAAATCACTCGACTGTATTTTTAACTGTCATCATGCAATTTCGAATTTTTAAATATTTTACAATATGTAAACAAAGATCTGATGCTTCTTTTTCGTTCGATTATATCGTTTTCGGCATTTGACTAATGATTTCACTCTGCTCAGACGTCGGAATATTTTTCTTTAATCTTAACTCTGAGTTATCACTTCATTTCTTCCTTTTCGAAAGCTTTCTCTTGACCATGTTTCAACGATTTTATTATTTATTCCTATATTTCCCATTTGCTCTTCAACTTCCTTATCAAGCAGCTTCAATCGTTCTCTTAACAGTTCTCTGTCCAACCTGTTCACTTCTTCTCTTTTGAGTTTTCGGGCCAACATGATCATTATTTTTATTCATTTTTTTCTCTTCGTAGATTTCTCGACATTTTTGATTATATTTGTTTGAAATCTCCGTCCCATACTTTGATATTTGTTGTGTTCCATCCTCTAGACAACATTTTTGTTAGCTCTGAGCTCCCATCCGTTTTTAGATTTCAACGGCAACTCTTATGCACTACTTATTTCTTTCAACAATTATTCATTGTTCGAGGGAACAGACGCGTCTCCTCTGCGCACATCAACGAGTTGTGTGTGCTTCGGAGCGCCTTCGGGTTCAAACCAGTAACGAGGATTACCCGACTGGTGGTCTCAGTATCCGGCAGGGTTGATAATCTTATTTGACGATGTACGTTTTACTCACGAGTTCTTGCTTTATATCAGATAGAGCGAAGAGAGCTCCAAGGAAGTAGGTGCCGATTGAACCGCGTGCCCCTTGCATGCTGCAGCCGACCCGCGCCACCTCCAAAGAGTTCTTCGTTATTCGGCATACGTAATTATATTTTACTGATAGTCAACTGCATTTCGAGACTGGTATTGTTTCGTAAGTACTCTAAAAAAATGTTTGCAAAAGAGTTCAATTCTGTCGGATGTTATTCTACTTATTCCGCTATTACCGAATTCACTTTGAGCGTAGTCCAAACAGATGATTATATGGATAACAACCAGATAATTTAGTCATGACGCTTGTTTCGACTTATTAAAAAAACATCGGTAACGATTTAAGTAAATAAAACTCCCCTCAATAATCACTTTCGTAAATACATGAGTTTTGTTTTGTTCACATTTACTACAAATGCACGATGTGTGAGTATTGCAATAGATACATTTATTTAAGAAATGACATTTATGATTTGGTAGACAAATGTGACCATCCGGACAGAGACTACAACCTTTAGATGAATTTTTATTATTGGAGGATACTTTTAATTGTCGGAGAATTTTAAGTAACAGAGAATTTCATCAAGCATTCCTTTTGAACTCAACTAAAAGTTTTTAGTATATTTATTTCAGTTCACTAGTAATCCTTTAAAAATTAATAAAAGACCAAAGAACAAAATTATTATTTCCAAAATATTTGCTATTAAAATAAAAGGGAATTATTGAAAATTAATCAGCGAAAAACAATTATGTTAGGAATATATATAAAATTAATTCTTACAATTGTATTATTAATTTATAACTAATAATTCCGTTCCTATGAAGACAAAATAACAAGTGAGAAGCCCAAAATAAAACAATCTGTCGTGTTCCCCTTCAAAACAACATTTTCGTTGGCTCTGAGCCCCCATCCGTTTTCTTAGAGTCCAACGGCAAACTCTGTCAAAACTTTATCAATTTCATGCTGTGGGGAAACAAACGCGTCTCCTTCGCTCACATCAACACGTGTGTACGTTGGAGCGCCTTCGAGTTCGAGACCAGTATTGAGGATGACCCGACTGGTATCTCAGTTTCTGGAGGGGATGATTTTAATTCAAACTAGGATTTATATTTCACACTACATTATTGCTGAAAGACAAAGAGAATCCCACGGAAACAAACGTTGGACTGCTCGCGTGCCCCTTGCATGCTACGAGCACACTACGTCGCTGCCGAAGGTCCTTTATCTCTGTGATATTCAAATTATATTTTATATTTGCATATTTATATAGATTCATATATCTATACATATTATATTTCATATTCGTGTTGGGCTGTATACAAGTTTGATTATGCTGAATAGCAACTTATGTGAGTAACAATGAGAGCTTTACAACTTGCTAACTTATGCATTATGAAAACTATGATTCGGGAAATCGAAGCAATACACAGCTCTTTAAATACTTTAGTTATTTTTGATCAGGATGGTTTAACGTTTGAACTTTACTCTAATCACATGTGTCTTTTTCTAATTATTTATTTTTACTTTACTTCTTCACACTTCAACTAATTACGTACGAAGGAAAGAAAATTACTAGACGAAACGTAAATTAATTTTTGTACGACATTACTCGACAGTATTTATGACCTATTCTAATATTTGCATCTTTAGTCAATAAAACAATTGTCAACAAAATTTTATTTTCATCAGAACACTTCTAAGCACTGATGTAGGCAAAATTTTCTGAAACCGCAGGAGACTCACTTTTATTAAGAACCCCCGTTTGTGACTCTCTGACACTTCCTTGTTGCAACTCTCAATCGGATATTCATAGACAATTCTAACGATTCTGGCTAAACTCTTCCCTGTCTCATTCCAACAATCATTCTTGGCAATCCTAAAGAGGACTGATGCTCGTTCGCTTGTAACCTTTTACATCATCCCGCACTTTTCTCATACTTGCTGGAGTCACAATTCTCACTTCACAACTTGTAATTTATAGTTCGAATCTCATATTTATTTAAAGATATTTATATTTATTTATATTTATATTTATTTATTTTCCTCAAGAGACACGTCTTTATTAAGTGCAATCAGTTATTTGCATAATGTCCAATCATAGATCAGTTAATTACTTTTAAAATGTAATCTAGTATTAACGGGACAACTTAAAATTCAGTAAAATCATAAAAGGAAAAATTTATTATTCTACTTATTAAAGAAAACTCAATAAGACTTAACTTTTTACAAATTATAAATTAAAATAGGAATGAATAAAGAATTAATTAAATCTATATGTTAAGAAAATTTTGATCTCTGAACGGATTTTAAAACTTGACTTTAGTTATGATAAAAGTTAGAAAGAACAACTTTATTTGGCATTTTTGCAATGTTAACTTGATATACGTGATTCTGCATTTCTATTCTACATTCAATTTTGTTGGGGTTTCAAAATATAAATTTAATTGTTTTTAAAAAAGAAAGTTTTTAATTTAAAAAGTTTTGTAAAAAATTAATTAAAAAATAATTCTCTGTTAAAAAATCAATAATTTTCGATTTACATTATTTTAATAAAATAAATATTTTTTGTAAATATTTTTAGATTTGTTTTAGCAAACTAATTTTCAAGGTTAGAAAAAACTAGTATATAAACAATTATTATTTTAGTATTATTCACACAAAAATTTCGGACAAAAATTATACTTGCAGACTAAAGATTTTAAACTTCATCATGTATTACGGTAATCTTTTTTATTTAATTTTTGTTAACCAATCTAGTATCCTGTAAAGGAGAAGTACCTAGTAGTACCCGACGAATTGTCGCCCCGACGAGTTGTCGCCC
The DNA here is from genome assembly GCA_001938485.1 of Girardia tigrina. Lineage (NCBI taxonomy): Eukaryota > Metazoa > Platyhelminthes > Tricladida > Dugesiidae > Girardia > Girardia tigrina. The sequence goes on from MQRK01218157.1 coordinate 40,680, forward strand.
CGACAAATTGTCGCCACGAAGAATTGTTGCCCCGACGAATTGTTCCCGACTAATTGTCCCGACCAATTTTCCACGACCAGTTGACGTGTTCCCGCTAATTATAGTCCTGCTTGTTTTTCTATCGTCTTTCCAAAAATTAAAATATCATCAAGATATATAAGACAATTCATTCAATTTTCTTTTCTTAAAATTAAGTTCATTAATCTCTGAAAAGTTGCGGGAGCAACAGATAACCCAAATGGCATTCTGAAAAACTCGTATTGACCGTGTCTGGTACTGAATGCAGTCTTATGTATATCTCCTGCTGCCACTGGTACTTGGTGATACTTGATAAATCGAGGGTAGATAAATATTTGAATCCCCCAATACTATAGAAAATCTCTTCCGAAAATGGTATTGGAAATATCGGTCTGTTTGTTTGGCATTCAGAAAACTATAAACTACGCATAGTCGAATATCTCCATTCTTTTTCTTAGCCACTACCACTGGAAAGTTCCAAGCGGACGTGCTAGGTCTGATAATTCATTTTTTTCCATTTCCTCGATCATTACTTATACTTTCTGTTCAAGTCCCAGTAGTATCCCTCTAGGTTTAAAATTAGTTGACTTTTCATTTTCGGTCTTTATAGTATGTTCAATTACATCACTTCCGGATATCCAGTTTATACGTACTAAAGATATCTTTATTTACCCGTATAATTTCCATTAAGCTATTTCTTGACAGTTCGGTCGGTGCTTTAAGGGACTCGTCAATGCTCTTCAAAAATTCTTCAATTGTGATTTTCTTTTTCTTCTGATTCTCCTTCGATAGGTTGTATATTGATCTTATTTCTGTCGTTTGTTCATCTTCATGATATAAGTCTACATAATCCCAAGGTCATCCCAGTACGTATCTGTCTTCTTCCTCCTTCAATATTAGTTAATCTGATCCAAACATATCCGTCATAATATTTGATTAGGCTATCCATTACCATGAGGACTTTTCGCTGAATTTCTCTTTTTCTCCTGTAAAAATGAATTCTCGGTTTTCATCACTCATTCTTTCGTCGTAATTGTCCACTGTCATTCCTTAAATAAAATAATCTTCGTAACCAATCTTAGTAATATTATCTGATACAATAATTTTATATTTTGAGTCTCAATCTAGTTGTATCCCGCATTACGACAGCCCAACGCTGACCCCCTAGTTTAAAGACTCCGCCGTTAATGGTTTTCAGATAAATATAATCTTAACATTCTGGATTTCGATACAATCTTCTCCTGCATTTACTTTTATTTCGTATTTTTTTCATACTTCTTAACCCGATGAAAATATGAGAAAATATTTTAAGCATAATGTCGAAAACATGGGCTGTATTATATGCTCCCATTGCCACATTAAGTTGAACCTTTCCTATGTATTCTTCCATGGTACCAGTAGGGGGAAAATGGGCATTCGGTCCCACCCCCCCCCTGGCCGTAGCCATGGCAACGATATGGGTTATCGTGGTTACCATGGCAACCGACCCGATTACCATAGCAACGGTCGCGG
>MQRK01218168.1:2681-18145 GCA_001938485.1 Girardia tigrina
CAGAAATACAACAATTATTAAAACGCTTTATCAATTTATGAGTTACGTATGAGACACAACATAATTACTCAATATTATGACATCATTGCCTAACCATTGACCTACTTTTTGCATTGTGCGCAATCCGTTTTCTGAAATCCGCATTTCATACTTGTACACCTAATATATACACCTAATATATAATATGTACACCTGTATATACACTCACAATTATATATATATATATATATGTCTATTTACATTTGTCCATCACACCGAATATATATTTTCTCGGAATCATTTACATTTAAGAATTTTAATTTTTTATTATTAAATTTAAATTGATTTTTCTTAAATTTTTAACTTTACTAAAATTTTTAATTAATTACTTTATTTAATTTATTAAAAAAACATATTTATTTAATTAATTCTGCTTAAGTTCATTCAAGATGTAAATTATCTCGACCAACTTAAGTCTGTAGAATTTCAGAATGGAGCGGAATGAATATGTGGAAAATATAGAAAGGAGGAGAATAGATCAGACGCAACCTAGAAAAATTAATGAGAGAGAACTGCCACAAATTTATTGTTTAAGGTTAGAAGAATCTCCTGGAATAGAATTTCGACGGTTATTCGATGAAAAAGAAGTTTTTGATTCAAGTGATAACGGAACAGAAGAGAGTATGCAGAGAATTAACAAAAATCGAGAATGGAGAAGAGAAATTGAACAGAACGAAGTGAAAATAGAAACAAAAATGACAAAAGGCGATTCATATTGAGTTGTCAGTTTGATAGAATAGAATCCGATAGAATTTTGATAGAATTTTGTTAGAATCCGACCGAGCGGACCGGTGTGAGAGCCGTGAACGATGATCGTGACGTGGGACGACGCCAGATGCAACAATCCGTGCGGAGGGTTCCGGTCCGCGAGAAAAATAAAGTTCGAAAAAGTCATATTGAGCAAAGTTTTATTCATATCAACGAAAGTTTTATTTACATCGACATAGAAATCATAATATTTTCATCATTTAATTAAAAGTGAAGTGGTAAAACAACGACATTGTTAGTATGAAATTTTTTTAACGTAATAGTTTTTTTTTACTTTATTTTTTTTGGTTGTTTTTGAGGATCACTACACGAACAAATGAAAACTAACAAATCAGAACATGAGAAATCCCTGCAAATTGAGAATGATGACCTGATATCACCACGATTCGGGTATCGACCGAAAGTGCTGTGACCAAAACATTTCATCAAAACATTTGTATGATGATCGATATAAATGACTAATTACTGTATAATATACAGTGTATATATTGCTTAACATTTGGACTTCATAAAATTTTGTGTATAAACAAATAAACGCCATTTAAAAATATATTTTTGGATATTATATTTCGACGGTGTAACTGTCATCATCAGATCACTGATTATGTTCTTTTTTATTGAATTTATAAAAGAAATGAATGATTATGTAATTAGTTGAGAGTGCTGTTTGAACATTGATTTTTGGATCACATGATCTTATCAACAATGCTTCACATGACACTTTCTCCCAATAATTTTTAAGACTTGTTGTGCGACCCAATCCGTACCTATTTTCAAATTATTTCGTATACTTCTGCTGATAATCATAAACATCCGCAACGATAACGAAATATAAATCATAAAAACTTTATAAAATAAAATAGAACTTCAAAGGAAAAATAAAGAAAAAATTATTAAAATTAAATCACCAAAATGTGCGAGAATAAATCCATTACGTCGCAGGGTGTTGGTCGTTTTGGAGTGACTCCCGACGCCGGTCATAGACCTATCACGATAAAATAATGAATTTAAATTGTTCCAAATCTGAATCTTACCAAAAGCGCCCATCGCAATTCCTCAGCCCGAACATTTTGGTCAAGTGTTTCGGATAGATTCGTCACCCTTCATCAACCTTTACGGAAAAATAATAAGTTAAAGGCAGACGTAAAAAAGAAAATTGATCACCCAGAACAATGATAGCTTTTAAAAGCACCAGATGAAACAGAAAATCAATAAATCATACAATATTATAAACTTATCACTAAGTCGACGCATGCCATATTAGATAGGGGCAGAGAAATAATCAATTGTGATCACACATACCGGTCAATGAACCGGTTTAACCATCAGCCAGCGTGATAAATATTGGTCGGTTCGTATGCCCACCACATACGTCGATCCGGTGATCTCGAGTGATATACAGAGACCATCCGGTATATATACTATCATGGAATTTTGAAAAATCAATCGCAAGCATCTTAAGCGCAAACGTAAAATTGAAACCAATTCAAAATCTAAAGGTACGGGTTGTTTGATATTTATTTGTTTCGTTTTATTTTATTCTATTTTAATTTGCTTATTTTGTTGTTAATAATTTTTTTTTAAATAAATTTTATTATGGGTTATTTATTTATTTATAATGGGTTATTTATTTATAATATGATTAATTTATTTGATTTGATTTATTTCTTTATTAGTTAATTTATTAGCTTTCTTCATATTACTATTTTTATTTGACAGCCGAATAAATATTTATTTATCATCAATTTAATTAATTTACTATGAGTTCAATTCATTTATTACGAATTTAACTAACCTCTTCATTAATAACATACTTAATCTTATGAATTCAAATCCGTTTTATATACTGAAGTCTAACCGAATTAACCATTTATTTATTTATATTTCACTATTTAAATTTAATTTAGTAAGTAAAAGTTTGTGAAGGATTGGGTTATTCGAATTGTAAATATTGTTCTTTTATTAGTTAGAACTGTCACATGGCTAAGTAGGACAGTAACCCATATGATCAAGTTCTTTATTTATATAATATCTCTGAATACTGATTAAATATGAATTGCGAAGGATGTTTTAACTCTGGAGGCGCTTGCGGCTCGCCTCTGAGCTCAAAAAACTCCTCCTTGGACTTTGACGCGTAGTCGAGGCGTATCTCCAATCCTTGTAAATAGTTTGATTGGTAATGTATGTTAATGATCATCGTGTCATGTAACGTCTTGATATATAATTACCGTGTGCTGTAATTTTAATTATTACATTATTAATCAGTAATATTATTAAACCATTGAATTACTTTGAATTGAATACTATTGATCGTAAAACATCAAGAGTTCAATCGTGTTCTGTACTTTGATATTATTTTCCATTATCGTGAATTGTACTCTTAATAATTATTGATTAAATTGTGGTTACCGAGTTCGATTAATATTTTGTATCGATCAGCTCCTATCCACGAATATGCTTGTCTTTTATAAAGAGATTTAATTATATATTTATTCTTCATACAGTTTATTTTCTGGGTTTATTAGGTAATTTATCATACTATTTGTTAAAATCTTTGAACTAGGTTAAAGGGCGGGTTTATGATTTAAAGGGTTTTATAACTACCTGATTGCGAGTTAATTTTGAATAGTAGTAGAGTTCTAACTAAAGTCATTTTATCCTTTTGTTTGATTAATATTTATTAACTATTGAGTATTTGATTTTGATGTTGACTTTATAACTTTTGTTCGACCTGCTATTTCCTAACTATCAAGTGTTCTGTTTGTGAGGAGATTATGAGTTTTGGTTTGTTATTCAAAATTTAAATAGTTTTGAAAGGTTATTTTTAATTGAAATTAGATTGAGAGTTTTAAAAAAAATTTTAATCAAATATTATAGATTTGAGTTTAAAAAACATTCTTAATTCGAAACATTCTTTATTAAATTTTTTATACATTTTCTAATTTTGGATTTCTATTTTTGAACAGCATAATGTAAAATTAACTTGAGTACATATTTCTGTTTAAAATTCAAAAGTTGAATGCTGTTTTTCATTTGATTAAGATTATAAATTTATGAAGAGTGATGTGAAAATAGAGATCAGTAGATGAATTATTAATTAAGAAAATAAATGGAAAATTTGTTTGAAGATTGTTTTATAATAAATATATAATTCGAGTAAATGAGTTATGATGTTGACGTCACAAATACTTTTCATATAATAACCACTATTAAACGCTCTATTCGGTATCTTACAAATATTTATCCCTAATAAAAGACCATTATTATCTTTTCAGATTGATTAAATTGTTTTCATTTTCAGTTCAACGACAAAAGATATAAATTATTGTAGTATAAACTAAACTATAGTATGAACTATTATCATAATTACTCCATTACTTCCCTCTTTGTTAACTGAGTGAATATAGAATAGTTTAGACTTCGATGAGTGTCAATAACTGTAAACTTCCAGAGATGATCAATCAGTATTAGGGTAATACCTTAACATAACATATCGTTATAGAGTCGTCAAAAATGAGAGGTATAAAATCGTTAAAGTATAATTTTGAGCTTGATTTATAGTAATTGTCTTAAATGTAGCATATGTCCTAAGTAAGATGCGTGATGAGCCATACTGGCGCACCATTCGTTTGTATTAGGTGAGAAATTAAGAAGATGTTCCGTGTACAAAAGACCCTTAGACTCTGTTGCTTCTGACCGAGGACTACTCGTGTCAGATTGAACCGAAGGTAACTTGAAGTCTGGCACTACTCGTAGATGTCAGATGGAGAGTTGCGTCGAGTGCCGCACTTAATGAAATGATTGAGGGTGGTTACCTATAACCTGGGGGCTCATGATAATGTAAAATGGCTCGAGACTCAAAAATGTCCATAGAATGGGGCAGACTCGACACTTGCACAAAATCTTAAAATCATTTATGCTCATTGTATATATATCGTTTGTTTTAAACGGTGTTTCGTCACTGTAGTTTTTGTATTTCAAATAAATCTTACTACTACCGCCTCACGTTATTGCTTTGCTACACTCATATTACAGTTACACGTTTTTTTATGCTCAGCAATATTACTATTTCCCTCTCTTTGACTTTGTTCATTAAAATTCATACCCGACATTAATTAAAACTTACTGTTGCGTGCGTTGTCACTCCTCAACAAAAAAAATCAAATCAATCAAAATTCAACAATCAATTCATCAACCAACCTATTCAACAGAAACTCAAACCCAAATTCCAATAAAATCTTGAATCAAAGAAAAAAAATTTTTTGTAATATTAATAAATGAAAAAACCTTGTACAATTCTTCTATTTACAGTTTTTGATCTGCGTATTTTTCCAGGAAAATCTTTTAAATATTTAGTGTTAATTTTGACTTTTTAGGACATTTTTTAAATATAACAAGTTTGGTTTATTATATAAAATAAATTATTTTCGTCGGAAATTTTTTCAAAACGTCAAATTTTTAAACCTTTTATGTAGCCAGCATGGCGTTATTCTCACTCACGGCGTTTCCAGACGACTGGCAAATGTTTCTAAATTATTTAAGTAAACATCACCTTCATAAAATTTCTCCCAGAAGGAGGATCTCCCACCACCGTAATCAGTCTCAACGACCACTCCAGACCGACGAAAACTATTAATTATCAATACCAGCGGCACTGAACCACAGTCAACCAGCGCCCAGTGCCTCCGAGACTCATTCAGACCGGAACTCTACGCCACAGAAGCGCTAACAGATCAATCTGACAGGCGCCAAGCGCACTGAAGCAATTTCAGACCGCATTCGACCGACACCCAGTGCCACTGATGCGCATTTAGACCGGAATTATCCGGTCCTCAGCGCTACCAAAGCGCTTCAAGACCGGATCCGATTGGTGCCAAGGCGCTCTTACACGAAATCCGACTGGCGTCCAGTGCGATCGAGGCGCGCTCATACTGGATTGACCGGCACCCAACGTTACCGAGACACACCCAAACCGACGACAACGAATCGGTTCTCTCTAATCAAATTCTCACGAGCCTCAAATATCAGTGATCGGTAGGTTTGTCGAGGTTTCCTGTGCCTCAAACGTCGTCCGACGAATTCGTCAATGCTGACAATCATTCAGAACCAGTTATTCGGTCCGCCACCAGAGATCAGCGCGAGGCGAGACGCACTGAAAATACAAAACCCAGCCACATGGATACTGAAAACTGATCTTCCACACCAGTTTTACACCACCGACGACCGAGGACGGACAAACACTTGAACATTATTAATGACCGGCTCAAAAACTTCTGAACGAGCCACTCAACCGCAAACTCAATCAAACCATTTGCAATCCGACTTATCACCAATCACACAGTTTGATTTTCTGATTAATAATCTCGATAATGATATTATTATTAAAAATAATCTCGCATCCTATGGGGGGGGTCAACTGAACGTCACACCAATCCACCACTTAAATTTAAACCTTTCTCATAAACCTCTTCTCTTTAATAATCAGATTTTTAAACAATAAATTCTACTCATTGAATATACCACAACACAGCACAATACTAAAACTCCACGTTCTCATCACACAACAGACAAACATCCTTGCAACAACCCAATTCTATCTGACATGCAAAAGCTCAATCATATCATTAACGCAGGACACATACATATACACACTTCACTACATCCCTGATAACACAATAAGTGACGCACATATTAAAGCACTTGGCGGCAATGATGAAAACAAGATTACAAAACATACAGAAACACACAAACCACAAATTAATTGTGTTAAATTCTTCCTAGATGCCCAAAACTCCGCAACCTCTTGGCTAGAAGTCCACGCAGCTTGGGCCACCGCTTCAGGATTGAATTCTTCATCGCAAAAATCTTACACCCTTTTATTATGATTACCTCAAGATCATTTATCGCGAATCACAAACCTGATACAAATTTTAAACCACGCCGACGCATAAAACCATTTAAAACAGGCCATAACAGCTCTAACAACACCCAGACAACAAGATTTGCTACAAATCTATTTCTAAACAAACTCACTAGGTACATCTCTACCATCACAGTACTTGAACACAGCCCAATCTAACTTGTCACGTTTAGGTATCACCATATTAGATGACGACACCGTACGGCAATTATTCACAGCAGCCCTACTGCCGCAACTACAACAACTGATGTCACTAGTACCACCCACAGTTTTGTTAGACGAATTTGCCAAGAATGCCGTTAAATCAATAGAGCCAGTACACATCAACCACAATCAGCAAATATCGAGATGCAGGCACTACAGGAATAGACAAAAACTCTACAAGAGACACTCTAAACTAACAACAAGCATTTCACAACTGCACACCTGATTCTCATCCCGTTCGAGTAGTCCAACCCGCGGCAGACCCAGAACACCCAGACCACAGATCTGCTTCTACTACCACAAATTCAGCTCCTATGCCAAGAAGTGCCATGCAGGCTGCAAGTTCTTTGAACCAAAGAAATATCCTCTTTCCCAATGCATCAACCACTTCAAATTTAAGAGAATCCAACCCTTCTTTAAACTACTAGGCCGACCCGAGCCCACGGCAAATCTGGGTGCAGGCACACAACTTCGTCATCAGCCGATCACAATATCGCTTATAGACCCAAGCTCCCTAGAAGTTTTTTTACCGAAGCTACCAATTTCACCATCAAACACCTGAAAATAAACTTTCTAGTAGACTCTTGTTCCGCAGTATCCCTTCTACCACTCTCTTTCAGACCAGAGTGGAATTCCCCCAATCTTGATATCCTCAGAGCAGCAAATGGGTTCCCGATCCGAACAGCAGGATTCGCAATACTGTATTTTACCCTACCATCTTTTGAACAACCTTTTACATGGACGTTTAGTGGCCGACGTCGAATTACCGATCTTAGGAGACAATTTTTTGACGCATTTTGGCATCCTCAATAACTGCCAAAACAAACAATTACAGAGCTCCACACCAACAAATAACACTGACAAGCACATAGCACGTATACTAAAAACGACAATCATACAGAAACTGACAAACAACCTGTATTCCAACTTAATCACAAATACATCAAAACACGTATTCAACCAGAAATTCAAACCCAAATCCCAACAAAATTTTGAATCAAAGAAAAATCTTTTTTGTGATATTATTTAATGAAAAAATCTTGTACAATTCTTCTATTTTCAGTTTTTCAATTATTTCAATATTCTTTTCAATATTTATTGTTAATATTGAATTTTTTAGGACACTTTTTAAATGTAATGTTACAATAGAGAAATTGTGAGAAACGAACAAACGTAATAATGCATGAGCAACATAAATGACGTGACTCTCCATATCAGAGAAAACAACACATGAAGATAAAAATATAAAAACAACAAACGAAAATAAGAAATTTGAGAAATATTTATTAAATTTGAACATTCATTGATGTCGTTTAGTCGATGACGTCGCCACGGGCTAAAAACTCAAGATGTAACGTCCAAAATTGGAACCGCCATTAGATGCTTACCCGAGAATCTGTATAGTCCGATACCGAGCACCAATAAATTACGTCGTCCGTTGAGTCGTACACCGTCATTGAACCGAGGAAAACGTCACCAGGGACATCGTGAAACCCTTCAAAAATCATGTGAAATAGAGATCAAAATTAGAAGTCCTTAATTAATTAATTACCAGGGATGTTTATCTATCCATGTAGAAATTCTAAAATTTCTAATTTTGAAAATGATATTATTGAATATTTAAACAAACCTTATAATATAGTAGAATTCGGTTAATAGCACAACCCAGTTAATAGCACGAAGTTTCGTGGCACGAACTTTGGAAGCCAGGGTTTACAGTGAGTTGTGCTCGGTTAATTGCACCTCGGTTACTGGTACAATTCGGTTTATAGTACAGGTTATTCTGTCATGACGCCTCCTTTGTGCCAGGTTAATAGGACAGTGGGTGGATATGTTAAATTATCCACGATTTCCAATTGTTTTTCTCATGTTGGCTTCACACTATCGTCTCTTGAACATCATGATCTAGGTAACGCTTCTACATATGAACATAAAGTAGAAAACAATTGGGAATGACTGTACATTTCTGGAATGACCTTTGATGACTACGTGGAAATTGATTCAGAAATCACAAAAATAGCCGAGTTTATAGAGGAAGCCATTATCAATGAAATCCAAAGTAAAGTAAACAAGAATGAATCTGAAGAAGACAAGCCTCTTATTGTTCCTACCTCAGTTCCTACCGCAATGGAAGTAAAAAGCTATTTGGCTAAGATACGTTTATTTTTGCAGAGCCAAGAGAGCAATTCAGAAATACAATAAAGAGGCGAATATCGAGAAAATGCCAATGGCCAAGTTGAATGGTGGTGCAGTTAATTTCGGTCAATTGAATTTAAAGCCCCTTTTTCGGGAGACTGTAATGATTTAGCCCCCCTCCCCCTCACGACCGAGGAATCGTAACCCACCCCACGGCGCTATAGCCAGCTTTGTTATCAAAATGTTTCGATCGAATTTTTTTTCATTTACAATGTTACGAGCCATATGACTAAGTTTTATATCTCTCGCCAGACCCCTTCTATCCACAACACCACCCCATGAGCACAGAATTATTATGAAGTTTGGGAATAGTGAAACTCGACTATTCTCGTTATGTTTAAGTGTACCCTGTGCATCGATGAGGTGGCGAGGTCCGGAGAGATCTGTGGACTTTTGGGAGTGGTCGTAAACTCCGAAGTGACCAGAGGATGTTGTCGAGAGAACCTTTTGAAATTCTTTGAAAACAAAATAGAAATTAACAAACTTTAATTAGATTAATTAAAAAAATTACCAAATGATTCAATATGAATCATAACATTATCCAAGATTACCGACAGAGGCAACAATTTCGTTGAAGCAATCTACCAACATAATCGAGGAATACCTAAAATAAACAACATAAGCCTCTCCGAGATAATTAACATTGCAAATAATTATAATCGTCCCTTCACCCCTCTTTCCTTCTTCCTGCCTTGTAAACAGGATGACGCCGCAGATACCGAACACAGGATGTCATTAAATCCAAAACAGAGATTGTTCTGAATCAACAATCTGATAGACACGCGAAGTGCAGAACGCTTCAATAAATGTGTGCATCCAGTAGGGTATAAATACCCGAGGTTGTTGCACACAATTTGACCAATTTAGACAAAATCTTTGACCCATTTTTAAATCAATTTTTAACCAATTTTTAACCAATTTAAACCAATTTTTAAGACCACATCAGACAACCGAAGAATCACATATAATTCTGATTAAAAAATTGTTTAAATTTTCAAAGGCGTGCTATTACTAAAGCTCAGTTATTATTTTGTTTCAATTTCGAAGACGATTTTGAGTAGGGTATTATTATTGGCAATGTTATTGTTGACGAATATTATTATCACTTATCATTGTTGGACGAAAATAATTGATTGCAAGTACGGGTTCTTGTCATTTATTGTTATTATTTGATTTCGATTAATAAAATTTTTTATATGGTACTGTTTCATTTTATTTAAATGATTCTAATAATTACCTCATATAAACATCCCACTATCATATTCAATGTCTTGTACTCTAATAATGAAAGACAAATCGAGGAAGTCGACCCCAAGCGAAAGAGAGTACAATTGCGTTTCGCCTCCGCATCCAAGGGATCCAGAGTGGGGGTTCTTGGATTCTGATGCATAACCGGGTCGTATAAATAAACGAGGAAATAAATTATTGTAAATAACTATAATTTAATTTAAAAGTAATGATTATAATTTATTTAATTACTAACTGTGTTGACTTAAAAAATAGAAATTTTCTTATTTTACGTAATGATAATGATTAATTTAATTGTTGATTGAGTTTGATTTAAAAATAAAAAAAATTTTTTTCTATAACTTCAAGATCGACTTGATTTCATTATACTTTGTCACAGTTATTTGAAGAATAATTTTTAACGAGTAAATTTTATTTGTAGTATTTATGATTCTTTATTCCATTTATTAATGTAATATGATTATTTAATATACTTTATAATTATCTTTTTTATTTTTCTTATTTTTTTATTTTATTTAAGTTTATTCTTTGGATAATCATAACACGCAAAAAAAAACAATATTAACTTCACTTTGTCATAGTTATTTGAAGAATAATTTTTAACGAGTAAATTTTATTTACTCGTAAATAATAAATTTATTAATAAATAAATTTATTATTCCACAGTAGTAATTATGATTCTTTATTCAATTTATTAATATAATATGGTAATATCATTTCATATTTTTGACAGTCTCACTTTGACAGACTAACTGTTATTAAAGCTTATTTGGTTTAACCATTACTATTTAATCATTTCTTTTATCATTTTAATTAGTCATTTTATTTAGTTAATCAATTAGGTAACCAATGTCTTTTCTTTTAATTTTTTTTCTCCAATTTAATCATTGTAATTAATTTCAATTGAATTTTGGAGTGGGTATTCGATTCGAAGTTACCATATAAATATTGTAAATGAAACATGCCCAAACTAAACTATTGTATTGTTTTTAGGTTGATTCTCTTTCATCGAAAATGTAAGAATGTAATAGATAAATAATAAAAATATTTAATATTTATCTGTATTTTTTTCATAAAAAACATTAAAAATAAAAATCAAGATAAAACAATCATATCAGAAAAATAAAAAATACAATACGAACGAAGAAATGTGATCGCAAATATAATTGTCTCATATAATCGAATATTTATCATAGGAATTGTTTTGCGATTTTTTCTGAGAGTTTTTGATCCATCCGGGGGATGAAAGTGAAGGAGAATAATAAATGACAAAAGCGAAATTAGCGAAAATCGTTATGTTTCATGTGTCGTATTGTGTGTTGATCAACTATTGGCTACATGATACGAGTGTAATGGAAGATCATATGAATGAAGAGAGTATCTATCACACAAAATTGCTGACGGGAACGATTTAAAATATGAAATATAAAGTTATTTGAAGGAAAGCAACAATAAAAACAGTTTATTGCTTGACGATTTTATAAAATTCGCAACTCAACCGATTCACGAGTTAACAATAGCCAATTGAAATAACAACTAGAAACAATTCAAGTTAATAAATACGCTCATAATATACGCTCATAGCAACAAAAGCTAATATACGATCGATAAATAAATTTATAAGGAAAGATCTACAAATGATTCGAGCAGAATCATTTATTATTATATTATCATGAATGATAATATAATATCCCCCTCTGGGATCACCGATATTTTGGAATCTTGTGCTTCTTACTGGATATATGTTTTCTTACACTATCGTTTTTGCGACGGAGCTAGATGATACACTTGATGTCTGATCACAAGGAATACTTAATCTTCCTTTATATCTTTTAACTTGATTGTAGTTTCTTTTCAGGATCTTATGAGATACTTTATCCAATAATTCATAAGTCCAATCATTATTTATCTTCTTTATAGTAAACGGTCCGACGTATTTTCCCTAATTTTTTCTCTCCCGTTTCTTTTATTAACACTTTGTATCCAACACTGAGCTTGATATACCACCTGGTTCTGTTATAAAGATCATCTGAAATCTTCAAAATATTTTTTTATATTATATGAGACTAATTTATTCAGCTTTCGTTGCGTGTTCTTTAACCGCGATACATATTCACTTTCTGCCCTAGTTTTTTCCATTAAAATTTAGTAATGATGGTTGTGTTGCGCATCGCAAACCGAATTCTACAATCGTAAGAACTTCTGTCCAACCTCGTGTGTTACGAAAATACATAGACGCATTTATCATTTCTTTAGCTGTGCGAAAATTTCGTTCAATTAATCCATTTGATTGCGGATAATACGGTGAGCTTTGAGTTTGATTAATATTCATCGAAAAGCAAAAGGTTTTAAATTCAGCAGAAACAAAATAAGAACCGTTATCTGAATGTATACGCTCTGGTTTCCCGTATTTTGATATCCATTGATCCCATAATAATTTTATTATAGATTTTGAAACTATTGTTCTAAGAGGGATTACAGTCACATATTTGTAGAAGTAGTCGATTATTCACAAAATATAGCGAGATCCTTCTTTAGAAGTTTCGAACGGTCCGCAGATATCCATTCCAATTACTTCAAATGGTCTCTTTGCTTCTATAGTGAAACCCAAAAAATAACTTATTCAAATATTTATAAAAATTGCTTTTATATATAAAAAATCAACATATTTATTTATAACTAATGATTGTAGAAAAAAAGTGAAATCAAAAAATCAAAATCAGGATTTAAAAAGAACTGGTGGACAAAGAAATTGTTTAAATAAACAAAATAAAGAATTTTTTCATGAATGTGATTCAAATGAAAGCAGTGTTTTAAATAAATTAGATTGTTATTGAATTTACGACTTTTCAATTCTCTCTTTTTCAGTCTCCTTCAGGAATAAATCCGATTTCATCGTTCGACTGTCAATAGACAAATATTTTCTAATACAATTACAAAACATTAATTTAAATACCGATTTTTCAATCTCAAATTCGAAAATCGAGATAACTTTGCTCGATGAAGTCATTATTTCATCGTATGATTTGTTAAAAATAGAAATTAAACGCTTGATGTTCGGAGTGAAACACGGTTGATTGGTTTCTTGCCACCTTGGGCCAGGTGGCGGCCCCGATTCCCATGACGAAACGTCACCCATTAACGGTAATTCAGTTATTAAGACAACGTGTTCTGGAGGTTTCATTACACAGGCACGCAACTCCTCCCCACTTCAAATGGTCTCTTTGCTTCTATAGTGAAACCCAAAAAATAACTTATTCAAATATTTATAAAAATTGCTTTTATATATAAAAAATCAACATATATTTATTTATATATTCATATTTTAATTATATGAGGAAATGCGTGCTCTATCACGACCATTTTCACATTTTAATCTACCACACACTTCACACTTAGTAACAAAATCTTTTATATCGTGAATAATACTTGGCCAGTAGAATTCATTTTTTATTGCAACTGTGGTTCTCTCTATACCTATATGCCCCAGACCTTCGTGCATTTTTGAATAATAATATATCTATCAGATTTTGGAATAAATATTCTGTAAATGTCATTGTCTATTAAATAAAGTAATTCTCCACGTAGTCTTAGATCTGATAAACGTTCAAATAGTTGTTTAAAACATTTATCTTCTTTAATTTTTTATGGTTTAACTATTTGTAATCATTTTAATTATCCATACAATTACAACATCTTTAAATTGATCGTTTATAAATAATTTATAAATAATTTTTATAAATTGATCTGAACGTGTTCTTGCATACGCTTCAAAAACCCTAACTAAAAGTCAAAATAAATATTGCATTACTCGAAAAGAACTGCTGGTAATGTATGTTTTTGTTTTGAAATTTAAACATTATTTATTAGGTCATAAATTTATGGTCAGAACAGACATTTATAAATAATTTGCATATAGCTTTTTCATCGCAACTTTTGATAGGTTTATTAGGCCAAATTTTAGATTTTAGGTTTATAAAATCAATTTTTATTTGAGAAAGTGAATTGGAAGTTTTAAAAAATTTGAATTGAATTAAATAAAAATAGTCAATTGATCAGAAAATATTTTGGCCACTAAAATTCTGAAGAGTGTGTATTCAGAAATGGTCCATATCACATGTATCTCCCACCTATTGCACAACCGCTGTCTGAAAATTCGCTTGAAATTCAAAGACGTTGATTTATTGATATCCTCTAAGCAAATGGTACTTTTGAAAAACAGTGAACGTTCAGATAAATGTATGGGAATTGGAAAGCCATCAGATGTTGTTACAAGGTGGAATACATGGATGAATGCTGTTCAATATTATTCAGAGCATTTTCCAGAAATTCGTGAAAAAGTCAAAAATTTCGAAGAAGATGGAAAAATTGTACACAATGTTAAAAAAAGCCGTTTCAGTTGATAATTTGACATTTCAATTGGCTCAAATCATTCGACAATACGATTGAATTGTTCATTTACTGAACGAAATCGTAAATACAAACTTTTCTATTCACAAATGTGGCTCGAAATTAAAAAAATATGAAAAAAGTACAAAAATTGACAAGATCTCTAAATATAAAATCTTTATAAAAAAAAGTTATAAGTCAAAAATGGCAACGGTCGCATCTCTTCGTGCTTGTCGAATTTTTATACAGCATAAAAAGCCTTTTACAGAGGGTTATATATTCAAAGATGCCTTTTTGGCAGCAGCAGATAGATTATTTCAAAATTTTAATAATAAAATGGAAATCGTTGTGCTATCAAAGATATGCAGCTTTCCAGACAAACCGTAACAAGACATGTTGAAATCATGGCAATTGACCTGCGATCACAACTTAAACGGGATTTGGAAGAGTGTTTTTCAAGAGGGTTTTCACTCCAACTTGATGAATCAACTGACAATTGTGATATGTCCCAGTTTAGCATATTTGTACGTTTAGTTTTGGCTGATTCAACAAAGAAGGAAGAATTTCATAAAAATCTTTAACTATATGAGGGGTTAGTTTTAAGTTTCGCCAAAATAGTTTATTATTTTTTTTAATTTGAAAATTTAAAAGAAATAAATTAACAATTACAATGTAAGTAAAAATATGATAATAAATACTT
>MQRK01218168.1:23317-49282 GCA_001938485.1 Girardia tigrina
TCAGGTCACAAATTACACTACGCAAGTACACTATATGGAAGCTTGCCGAAAATAAATAAAATTTATCCAATAAATTATTGGATGAAAATAAATTTATTTCACTTTTCCTTAAAATTAAGCAAAATGCACTAAATGCAATCAATCTCAGTCTCGCAAACCAACCATTGGCAACTATCAATTACCATTTGAGAAAAAGATATGTTTTCTCTATCGTTCCGTACTTTACAAGGTAACGGAGACATATGATAAAGATGACAACTAACAGCACACCAAAAGCTAATCTTTGAGATGAAACTTCTCACACTCAATGCAATCAACTCAATTTTAGCCTTCCCATCAAATCCAAAACAATCCGAAATCTCATCGATGCAATTTGACTGAAATGTCTGACCAAATGGAAATATGAGAGAACGTTGTGTTCTCTCAACTGTACCAGGTTTGACACTGGKGACACTCAGTATATGGACATTCAAAAAAAATAAATAATTAACAACACAAATATAACTTAGAATTATAAACTACCATTTTATTATAATACCAGTATTTTTCACAAAATGTATATCTACAAACTGTTATAATTATTAGAAATTGAAAAAATCAAAACAAAAATAAAATTTATAAAAATTTAGATTTAATCCAATTAAAAAGTTTCCGTAAAACGTTTTTGTCATTTTTTTTCCAAATTCCTCTTTCTTTTCGAATAGATATTTCCTGTAATTTAATCAAATTATTCAAATACTCGTTTCTATTTGGAGATTTTTGAACATCTTCAATTAATGATACGAAACCGTTTTTAATTAGAAGACCACCGAGGTCTGAGTAAAACCATTTCTGAATAAATAATAATAAGTATGATTGAAATATATTCTATTAATATTTAACCCACTGGCGGTACAATTAAGTCATATTTCTGAACTATCAGTGAATCACTGATAATTTTTTTTAATATTATTTTTAAGTTTAAAACAAACTGTAAATTGCAAATCTAAATAGTTAAGAGAATTGTCCAGAATTAATATGAATATGCAATGCAGGTAGGTTAAGTGTCAATAAATCACAATTTTGTAATTATAATTGTAAAATATTTATTCAACAAAAACATCATAAAAAATCCCATGTTGTAAAAATTTAAAAAATAAAAAAATCGCTTTTATACAAAGTAACTTTAAATTAAATACTGTAAATATCTGTAAATAATACAATATAAATGTTTTTCTTAACGTTAACTTTTTTTATTTATTAAATTTTACTAAAACACAAAGTATTTGAATTTAGTCGATCTCCATTTGTTCAAAAAATAAAAAGTAGCACGCTAAGTCGCAAAGGTTTGGCACAGATGCCATATACGCTAAAGTTCCCAATAAATATTTTTCAAAAAAAGAAAAATAGTGTATTTCTTTTGTATTGTATTTATAATGTATTTCTTTCACTATTTTTCTTCTTTTGAAAAATAATCAGGTGAATATTAAGCAAGTTACAATAGATTATTTCGTCTGTTTAAAAACTTTGCTGAAATGAGTATGGTTAAGGGAATTAAAGAAGAAATTGTTATAAAAATATTTTTTTATTTATAGAAAGTTTTCATTAAAAAGGTTTTGAAATTCAATACTTTTGGACATTCTTAATTTTAATAAGCTTTTCACCTCTTATTTCACCTCTTATTTCACCTCTTAATTTCCATAACATCGATATCATGCAGCTCATTTCTAACATCATTTAATTTTTTTTCAAAAATTTTTTGACTTTTGAATTTGTGACTTTGCTGATATGGATTTCATGTGATTGTTTTATAGATTTATAAAATTTATACAATTTATGTGATAGATTTATAATTTTTGAGTCAATAAATTCTTTTTGAAGAGACGATAAAATTAATTTCTGATTGTGATTTTTCTGACAGATTCGAAGTGTTTGTGATTTTGTGAATTTGACGGTTGTCGAGATTGAATATGATTTTCAGGTTGTGAGATTAAAAAGTCGGTTTTTTAAAATTGAATTTAATTTCAATTGATGATTTTGGTAAAAATATTTCGAACTATTGAATTTTTAAATAACGAACGACGAGTGTACAAACATCTTTTTTACTTTCCATTTTATATCGTTCTATTATATATTATGTAGTAACATCTATTATAAAATTATTGAGATCAAATTATTCCTATTATTATTTATTGATACTATGTACTATTCATTATTATGTTATTACTATAATATTTTATTTATTTAAATTATCTTTATTATATCATTACTATTATATATTATTTATGATTACGTATAGATTTTTATGTATGCATTATTTATCTTCTCCAAGATGATTATAATTATAATTGAAAATTTAATTTTAATTTAAAAAAATCAATTACAATTTCAATTATAATTACAATTATCGTTGGCGATTATTATTGCCCTTATTGCTGCGATTGCTGTTTATATGTTGCCACAATTATTGCTATTTTACCACAGGCATATTCTGTCATATTTTGCCACTATCAGAGACATTGAATTTGCTACGAATAAAGAGATCATATTTTTCCACTGTCCGCAACATTAAATTAACTCTGAATAAAGAAATCATATTTTGCCACTAACCGAGCATTGAATCTAATGAAATCTACCAAGAATATTTTTTTAACAATACATTCCAGAATACACCAAAGAAACTTATATTACGATCCCATTGATCCCAAAATTCATAAGTGATTCCGTCAACTGTCAAGTGCATTTTCAGTCGCGATATCAAGTAAAAGACTGCTAATTCCGAAAGAGGTGTGCTATCTCAAAGTAACTAATTTGTTAACTATTCTCCTTAGATAAAAACCTATTTTCTTGTTTTGTGATCTTATATTATTGTAGTATTTATTACTTCGTTGTATCTTTCCATTAAACTTATTCCTAATTATATATTTTAAATATTATCTCCAAGTATTTATTTAATTATTTTTTTTAATAGTTAAAAGGAGGTTCATTGATAATCAACATACGGCTCATCAGTTAGCCTACTTTTATAACCAGTATTTTCTGACGAATTTTAATTCCATTTATTTTAAAATGTGAAATAAAATTTTTGAAAAAAATTTGATCCACAAGAAACTGCGAGTTGGAAAATATTTTTGTGACTTGAAAAATTTTACGGTTGACCCATTTTCAGAAGAATTATTTGCTATTGATTGCAATTTTCTTTAGTATCGAGAGATTTGTTTCACCGAATTTATCAACTGAAAGAATTCTGAAAGTGTCTTTGAAAACGATTTATTTGTCAAATAAAATGTAAAATTTGCTTTTAAAAACAATTACTTTTTAGCTGAAGAATTTTAAATATGAGTGAGCAAAAAAGATAAATTTTGAATTGTTAAAAACATAGACCCATTACAATGAGATCATTGTAATACGATAATTCTCTGGAGCAATCTAATGACTGCCAAAACAGATGAAGTTACTTAGAATAAGTGTGGATTAGACGATCAGCACTTTTGAAACAACGGGAAAGTTCGCTGGAGACAGCGAATTGAACGGCTAGTAGTGAGTATAACTTGGGGACTCGCTGTGCGATTTGCTGGTTGAAAAGAACCATGGGTGGACCCCAAAGCGGTACCACATGGGCTCTTGCACTTGGAAAACTAGTATAGAGTTCCGGTGCCGGTGAATGCACAAAGACGACAGAGTTCTGCCGCTCAATGAGTGTCTTTTTATGTGCCTTATTTGCCCGCTTTTTGCTACAATAAGCATTTTACGGAATTCTAAATTTAACTCATCATAAATCAATCGATTTTTTTGTGCTTTAATAACCATACCAGACGGCATGGAATATTTAAAAGGGAAAACTTTCTTTTAAAAATTATACAAAATGCATTGTCTTTCCATAATCTCCGAAAATAACTGGAAATCTATTCCTTTCCTTTCATTTAATTATATTACATAATGTCTACATATTAAATCCAATCAGTGAAATACAGGAATATTAAAACTTAAATGCGTTTAAATCCCTATTCCCTATGTACATAAATGGATTTTCGTGACTCAGTATATTTATTATTTGATAGTTAATTGAACCTAAAGCTTTCGACCTAATTTCTACAGTAAATATTGAGGAAACAAAAATATTTAAATAATAATGTGAATATTTTTAAAATAGAAATTAAAAACTTTATTCAAAAATGAACAAAAGTATTTGTACGTAGGTAAATAAAAAACTTTAAAATAAATTTCATGTAAACATATTTAAATCCATATAATACTGTATTAATACCGACCGATCCCCGATTTGCTCCGAGGACAAGTCAGTGGTATCAGAGTGAGGAGAGATGAAAATCGGATTCAGAGTGCTGAGCCCCTTTTAGTTTTTATTTTCTTTTTCATAATTGTGAAGATTCTAAGGCATGTAATTATTTAGAAATTTACAAGATAAAAGATTAATCTCGGTCTTTTGCAAATCATTAATTATTTAAAAAATATCGAATATCAGAAAATATCGTAAATTATATTTTATACAAGGTCATAATTGGTTTGGAATTTCAATTTAAACAGGAATCGAGAAGATCCACATAATCTCAGTATTTATTCTGTTCTCAAAAACAGTTCTGAAACAATATAATGTCGAAACTTTATTTAAAAACAATGATATCAATTTCGGAGATATCAATTCTCAAATAATACAAACAACAATGACAATGTAAAAAAAATCGACAATATAATTCAATAATAAAAATTGTGTGAAGTCACTGTTATCAAACACTGGCTCTGATTGGCTGGTCAATCAGAGTGAATATTTCATTATTCCGACCAGTCAAAAAAACAAGGGACACAAACTCGGAACTGACACATCGGCACAATCTCTGGCCGAAATAACGAAATTTCGGTAAATACTAAAATGACTCAATGAGCCAAATTAATTAAATCCGTTGTTGCGGCAGCAGCGCAGTGGAAGCGCCTTTTATCATATTTTGATCTCCTACGAATTTTCAAGGGGGAGGGAATGTGTTCGATCACGTTATCATTTAGGTCATCATTATTTTTATTTTTATTATTTTTTATTATTTTTATTATTATTATCTATATTTAAATATCTATGTACATAATAATAATACAAATACGTACACCCAACACCCTCAATCAGCATGCAGTCAATCACGTATCGATCGAAACTCCCGTCCCACATGTCATTAATCGTATGAACGCGCTGACTGACTTGGGAATATTTGCGTATTTTTCTGAACACTTGATCTGCAAATTGAGGCAGGTATCGAATGGCGATGACGGCAGATATCGTGGCGATAAAGTCAAGAAACTCATAACGATTATTTCATTTACGATCACAACATCGTCGATAACGTTCTCTGAGACCCGATTGTATACGCAGATCAGAGCACAATTGCCAATTTTATCCAATACTTTACTGGGAAAGCATTTGATCATCGTTTTCGACGGAATCCAAATCGCGATTTCGAATTTCGTCAAATCAATTGGATTATTATTATATTACGATGAATTTTCCATTTTCAGGACGAATAAAGTCCTAATAAAGAACCTAATAAAGTCGAACCGAGTAATCGGAATTTGTCCTTTCGTAAAATTAATAACAGTTTTCGAAACAATGAAAATTCTCTTTAAATAACAGAAAATAAAATTGATCGATTTGAAATTATATCTTTATTTATTCGTTAATAATAATACAGTCAGCCAATTACGGTGTTACCGTAAAACATTAAAACAAACCCAACTGAACCAATTTTAATTATAAAGAATATATATATATATATATATATATATACGTTTCCCCATATAAATATATATATCATTTATTTTTTTCTCTTTTTTGTTAAATAAATTTCTTCTTTCATATAAAATATTATTTAAAACAAGAAACAAAAAAAATATTTAAAGAATTATTTTTAATGAAATTTAATTTAAAAACGGAACTGAACATCCATTGTTCATTTAAAATGAACAATTATTATCGAAATTCAATTTTTTATTAACATTAAATTCTTGTTTTATTTATTAATTATTTAATTCTTTTTGACTTAATTTATTACATTATTTTTATTTTATTTTCTTTTAAATTATTTAAACTCATATAAACATATATACATCAGGCCAAGCAATAAAATATCAGAGATTGTCATTTGAAACCAACGATAATGTTAATTTAAACTGTTCCGGCAGGAATTCAAATATTTCATTTTAATTGACTTGAGAATAATTGTTGATCAGATCGGGCAGAAAATAAAGAGAATTGATTTAATAACGATAATAATAATAATACAATTTGAATCGCGAACAGTATTATTCCGATCAGTACATAAAATGTACATAAAAAATATATTCCGAAATATATTGTGTCTTCCAAAACAATTTACGAAAATGAAATAAATTTTTTTTCTTATTTAAACTATATCTTGTATTATTTTAAATAACGTTGTTATTCTTGAAAATACAATTAACGGATTTGAAAACTATTTTTATTTTTTAATAATTCTAAACTTTACATAATTTTTAATAATTCAAATTAAAAACTACAATTATTTTATCAAACGCAGTCTCTGAAAGACTTGAGTAAACATTCTTTGGTGACATAAAAATCGTATTAATCCGACGAAGAGGATTACGAAAATGTCATTGATAAAACAAGAATCTTTGCATAATGTATCTGATATTCGATGTAAGAAGGAATTTGTTGAAAACTGCTTCGATAATCAATTCTCATGAAAAAAGCGAGAAATCTTTCACACAAACCGACCAAAATACAGTGAATTGACATATATATTGTCTCGGTAAATTTATAATAGCACAAATCATTTTCGAATATCTTCACTAACAACAAAGAAACAACCCCCGAAATCAAATATAAAATTGAGGAAACTCCCCCCAAAACAAGTAATTCTCGTTGGAAATTGACATAATCGATTTTTTGGACTCGAGCATATATGAAAAATTAATTGAACATAGAAATATAGACGAAGGGGCAAATTATAAAATTTAAATTTTTGAAATGTAATTATATTTTTTTAAAATATAATTTAAAACTTTGAAATAGAATTATTATTGTTTAAAATTTAATTAACAAATTTTAAATACAATTTTAATTCTTTGAAATACAACAATTATTATTTGGATTAAAATTTTTATTCTTAATATTTAAATTTAGGAATTTAAAATACAATTATTTATTTGACATATAATTTACGAAAATGTTACACAATTGTTATTATTTTAAAATCAGTTGCTATTTTTTAAAATATAATTTACGAATTTGAAATAAAATTTTTATTATTTGAAATATAATGTACAAAATTTTAATATAAGTTATATTTCTTGAAATCAACTGTTATAATTTTGAAATACAATTGATATTCTTTAAAATTTAATTTACGAATTTGAAATGTGATTGTTATTATTTGAAATTGTTATTATTTAAAATATAATTTATTCTTAAATTATATAATTTACTAAATTGAAATACAATACAATTCTTTGAAATAGATTTTTTTATTCTTTAAAATTTAATTTACGAATTTCAAAAAAACGGATATTCTTTGAAATATAATTTACGAAGACGTAACACAATTTTTATTATTTAAAAAAACAGTTGTTATTTTTTCAATATAATTAAAAAAATTTTAATATAATTTATATTCTCTAAAAAAATTTTATAATATGAAATATAATTGACATTCTTTAAAATATAATTTACAAAATTTTAACATAATTTATATTCTTTGAAATAAACTGTTTTTGTAAAATATAATTTTATTCTATAAAATTTAATTTATTCTTTAAAATGATATAATTTAATACATTGAAATATTTTCTTTGGCATAAAATTGTTATTCTCTAAAATTTAATTAACCAATTGGAAATACGATTGATATTCTTTGAAATATAATTTTAAAAATTTAAATATAATTTTTATTCTTTGTAATACAACTGATATTATTTGAAATACAATTTTTGTTCTTTAAGATGCAATTATTGAAATATGTTCAAATTGTGTAGTTCTCTTTACTTACAAATTAATTAAATCAAACTAATCTTAAATTTGTTTAAATAATATGAATAATTCAAATTAAACACCATAATTATTTTGACCAATGCAGTCTCTAGTGACATACGAATCTGATTTATCCGACGAAGAGGATTGCGAAACATTGAGTAATGTATCACTGATAAAACAAGAACCTTCAAACACGAATAATGATATATCCGATATTCAATGTACATTTGCTGAAAACTACTTCGATATTCAATCCCCATCCAAAGGGCAAAATATCGTTAACACAAAGCGACCGAAAGGTAGTGAATTAGCATATGTATTATCTCAAAAAATTTATAATAGCCCGAAACATATTCAAATACCACCACGATCAACAGAGAAACAGCCACCGGAAATCAAACAGAAAATCGAGGAATTTCGCGCAAAAGCTAGTAATTCTCGTTGGAATTTGACACAATCGATTTTGCATAATAAGGCATATCGTAACCCGAGCATATATGAAAAATTAATTGAACATATGAAAATAGATGAAAGGGGAACAAATTATAAAAATTAAATTTTTTGAAATGCAATTATATTTTTTTAAATACAATTTAAAACTTTGAAATGCAATTGTTATTCTTTAAACTATAATTTACGAATTCGAAATACAATTTATATTCTTTGAAATATAATTTACACAATACAAATATAATTTTTATTCTTTGAAATAAAACTGTTATTATTTGAAATACAATTGTTATTCTTTAAAATTCAATTATTGAAATATGTTTGAATTGTGTAGTACTTTTTTACTTGCAAGTCTTTGAAAGGCTTGAGTAAACATTCTATGGTGACATACGGAACGGATTTATCCATCAAAGAGCAATATAAAAATCTGAACAATATATCATTGATAAAACAAGAACCTTTGAACAATGTATCCGATATTCGATAGTGGAGAGAAGTAGTTGGAAACTGTTTCAATATTCAATCCTCGTGAAAGAGCATGCAATAGTTTATACAAAGCGACAAAAATGCAGTGAATTGGCATATGTATTGTCTCGACAAATTTACAATAGCATGAACCAAATTCTAATACCATTACTAACAACAGTGAAACAACTACCGAGGAGGGATCCAAGAGGAAATCAAAGGGACTGTTGGTTTTCCGGTTTGGCGCTTGGAATGTATATATGTTTAATATATTAGGTTAGGGACAAATAAATCCATTATTTTTCCGTAAAATTCAAGATAAATTAACATGTTTCGGATAATCCTCTTGGAGTCAAATATGCACCGTTTTGTTGTATAATTAGTTGCCATTTTGAAGGTAGCTTCACAATGCCTCTCTCGTAGAAGTCTTGGTCTTTATTTTTCAAAAACTGTACTCATCGATTTTTACAATCTTCTCTTGATCCAGATTTCTAATCAGGAAATTTAACATCTTCGTAATTAGCTGTAACAATATTGGTACTATAAACACCATTCACAATCACAGCTGTCTGACTTGCATTTTCGCCTATATCGTATAAGAACTGTAAAATGTACAGAATTTTTTCTTTCTTGACTTCCATTTTTAACACCTTGTAACTCAGAATAATTATAAAAAAATAATAAATTCCATTTTTTTAATTCGCTGAATTTAAATCACTTTCAAAAAGAATTTAAATATCATTTAATGGATGTTCAAAAATTTTTTGAACGAGAATTTCAGCTTTGCCTATTTTTCCTGTTGAAAAAATAGCTAATGATGGTAAATTTAAATCGAATCAATTAGATAATCATATTAATGACCAATTTATATAACAATTTTCTAAAAATCATGATGAATCCGTATCTTGGAGTGCACCTTTTATCGGCCTGAGTAACTACTATGTAGATTTATTTACTAAATTGATGATCCAACACATATTATTAATAATATAAAACTATCGTAAAAAAGGTATCCTATGAGAAAATTACAACAAATTTAATGAAAATCTGGAAAATTATCAGAAGAATTTGCGACCAGATAATTCAAGAGTTGACCAGGACCCAGAGAATTCGACTTGAAAAAACATGCGAATTAATATAAGGAAATTACAAGTAGACTAACAAGTGGACTAGCAGAAATTGCGAAGGAGAAGGTTCTTCCTTATATTAATTGTATTTGTGAAAGGAAAACAGACAAATGACAAGATATAATTTATAAACATTCTTTTTTTATTTTAGCAAAATGATATATAAATAATAAATGAATAATTATAGTTAATGATAATACAGGTTCAATTACAAGTTAAATTAAAATGTAACTAAGAAAAACAAATAAGCATAATAGGATATCATTTCAAAAATGAAAAAATCGGGTCACAAGAGAATACAAATGCGTAACTAAATCAATTGTTACTTTAAGTTCAATAAGACAATTGTAGTAGAAGGTACCGACTAATTTTTAAATTTTTGCTTGGGCGAATTTAATTTTCCACTGTCAATCTGATTTTTTTAATTTCCCCTTCTCGACTCATGAGGATTAGTATCGAGAATTAATATTGCAAATCAAATTTCCTTCCTTCGCTAGGTATATTTGACGATATAATTAAATTATAATTTATAATTAGAAATTTTAAATTTTATCCCATATTGATTTCGTTATGGGATTTTAATTTTAAATGATTATTTTAATTTATATTTGTCTAGACGTGACAGCATAAAGAAAGATTTGACAGATAGGACTGACATAACTTTACTAATTGTAAATAAATATAAGAAATAAGTATATAAATATATATATGATAATTTTGATAATCTTTTTATATGGTCCACTTAATCAAGGGTACATTGAGAAATATTAGAATAACATAAAATTGTTTCCTCCGATAAGTTCTTCAATGTGATGTGTTTCACTGTCATTTGTATTTTCATCAGTCGTAGTCTCTTTTTACCACCACTGACGAGTTTCGCTGTATTTTCTCCGTTGTCCGTTAAACTGGGTTCAGTTTTCTTATCAAATTCATTAATTGAGATACCTTTAAAATCAGTACGCATCGAGTCTAATACATGTAATGAATATCCTTCGGATATAAACCTTCTTAAAATACTTTGATGTATGGTATTTTCATCGACAGAGTACGGCAATAGATATTACAGACATGAGTAATACATAGACTATAATAAATACATAATTATACAAAATTTAAGTTAAATTAGGATATGTTACGACAATCCTCATTAAGTATAATATTTTAAAATCTATCATAATTTCAATATTTACATTTTTTATTTTATATTTAAATTTGTTTCATTAAATTTCCTTTTATATATCCATTATTTATATTATTCCTTGGACAGATATCCAATAGGACCCATAAAAGTTATGCAAACACTTAGATTTACAACATAATCTATGTACGATTTAACTGTAATTGATTTAACTATTTCGATCAAAAGATTGTTGAACTTTCCTTTATTTTTATTTTTATTTGAAGCCGAAAATTTAATAAATCTTTATTTATTAATTTTAAAATATTCAAATGAATAATTATGAGAAAAGAAGTAATCGTCAGGAAAATTATAACCATTCAGGTAAAAGAGTAGTTTCCACAGCCCAAAAAGAGAACAGATAAATAATAAAGGTGATACACTTTTAAACCTGCAAGAAATATGGGCATATAGCCAGATCGTGTCCAAAAACTAGGAAAAATTCCTCGAAAAATAAGCATATACATGTTATTGAGATTAAAATAAGATGTGGAAAAATTCAAAGTACTAGAATTGAAGAATGATACTGTCAAATGTATGCCATTGTAGTTTTCACAATTTAACACACATTGAAAAAAAATTAATCATTAATAAAATTACAAAATTACAATTATCAAGTTACACCATTCATTAAATATTTTCACTTATCAATTTTTGTTTCAGTGAACGGACAATTTAAAATGAAAAGCATGGAGTGTCTAGAAATGCTTGACCGGATTATGGTGTAGCTGGAGTACGACTCCGAGCACGAATAGGCTCCATTAGAGACTCCCGAGTATCTCTGATTTTCGCATATCTTCGTTCTATTTCTCGTTGAAATTTTTAATAGAGAGCTTTTTAAATAATTATTGAAATTTGTCGAAGGCAAACAAAATTATTACGATTATTCGCCTAAATCGGACACTTGGTGCAGGGCAATAATTTTGAAAACATTCGTTAATTATTCTTATCATGCCGCAATATTGCTTGAAGCACAAGGAAACAAAGAATTTAAGGAAATGCTTGCTCTATTGTCTTTTTCATACCTCATACTGGCTGCGCAATTTATCGTGGAAAACGTCGAGGAATATTCAACTAATGTCCCATTTCATCCGATATCGCCAAATATCAACAGTCAAATCTTTTAACGGAAGATACAATCATGAGATCACCGGATGGACAATCGGATAGACCCTAGTGATCCGGATGCGGCACTGACTGGCAATGATGCTTATTATGTTGAATTTTTACAAGATGTACTGATTAATACAGCAAAAGATCATTTTACGTGGATTCCCTTGGACAACTGGTATTTCTAAAACGATAATGCCCCTTGTCACCGGGCCGCAATTGTGAACAGGTGGTGCAAAGATAACGGAATCACAAGAGTTTTCTGGCCACCATAGCCCCATAGAATATCTATGGGGCATTATGTATAACAAGCTAAAGCATAAAATTTTCACAACAAAAGGGAATTAATTGCAGTCATTGTCAGTGTTTGGAACAATGAGATTAGCCAGGGCACCTGCAAATCTCATTGCTTTCATGTTCATGCAATTTGAAATGTTACAGAAATTCAAGCTTAGAACCCTAAAATATTGACACTGGACAGTTTAACATATGTGTAATTACTAAAATTGTTTATATTTACATTAATAAATAAAATGAGCTGGAGTAAATAGTTTCGTTTCAAAAATTTTGTAAACTATAATTTGATGATACAGTGTATATTCATGCACAAAAGTTCAGTAGAAATTATAAATATGGCCAAATTGATTGTAGAAGTACATATTCAGATAATCAATTTTCTAATAAAATCTTTCTTTTTAATTATTTTTTGTGGTATGTTGGAAGTTTTTCTCTTTAAATATATTATTGGTAACTAAAACATAAGATATAATTCTGTAGTAAATAAAGTATTGTATATTTTTTATGTTTGTGGAAAGTGGTTTTTACTTGTATTTTACTTGATTTTTATGTTTTTTTATAAAGAAATAAATAAGAAGAAGTTGAAAAAAGTTGAAGGAAAATAAATAAAATGGAAAAAGAAGAAATTTTGAAGGAAAACAAATAAAATGGAAAAAGAAAATTTAATTATTATTATTCCCTTAATTATTAATATTCTTAATTATTTTTCCCCCATGGCTGAATTATAATTTATGAAAATTTAAAATTCAAATGTACTGAGGTAGTATCAAATCGTTATGCAATACAAAATTTTAAATTTGTAGACATACAATTAATAATTAATTTGGCCACAGGATTTTTGTTGTCCGACAATTTCTAACCGAAATCAAATATAAAAACACATTTTCCCAAGATATTTAAAAGAGAAAAAAGAAAAATTCAAAATCCTTGTTGTCAAAAAAAATAAAATTTACTATCTGTCAACAAACTGAAATATTATTTGTGATTTAATTATTTTTAATTATTAACCTAACAAATAAACCTTATAAAATAAAATCTTTATGTTGTCATTTGTTATTAATATTTTCGTTTAATAAAGTTCTGTAATAATTAAAATCAACATAAATCAACAAGTTTAATTATAAAGTCACTATCTGATTTATTGATAAATCGACTAAGGATAAATCAATAAATCACATATAGCCGGAAGGTTCAATTTAGTTTAAATTGTATCTTCCATTTTGTTAGATTCTACAGAGGGGTGAAGCGTAATTATCGACGGACCCCCCAGGACCTAACAAAAGTGATTAAATTGTTTAGTCGTCAGATCGTATTTAAAAAGTAACATTTTTTTCATAACTGAAAATTGTTTGAGTAAGATCAAAAATAGTTTTCTGAATATCCTGCAACTGCAAGATGAGAGATTGAAAACGCTCTATGTAAGTCAGAAACATTAAATCTTTTAGCCAAGAATCGTTTCATATTGAGCATAATACTTTCCCTTCTCTTTAGGAAAATTAGTGATATGGTCTATTAAATTAACAAAATGGCTTAATAGGTTGTAGGTTGATAACCATCTTACCAGGCAATAAAAGGTATACCATTTCGATGATCATCGTCATCCATCTCTTTAAGAAAAATTTTGAACTGCCGATGTTTTTTTTTGCATTTGTTCGAATAGAATTGACTATTTTCAATACATTTTCCATTATACCTTATTTATTTTCATATTTAGAGAATTTAGCTACAAGATGTTCGCGATGGACATTGATTAAATAGGTAAAAATATGGAATTTTAGGATCGCTTTTCAAAAGACCCAGAAGGTATACATTTATACCTAACATTACTGGTGCTCCAACGGTTGTCACACTACCAGTCTTTTCATCAGAATACCGGTCTTTCATAATATAAAATCTAGTGTATTTTGATATCGATCCCGCGAGTGGTATCTTTAAGCGGTACTATATCTAGCAATTTTTCTTTGACTTTAACATCTGCAGAAACATATCAAATAAATACACCCAATTGCGGAATATCTTGAATATCCGTAGATTCGTCAAGAGCTGTATGCTAGAATACCTTTTACATTTCTTATCAAATGCTCTAAATAATCCTTCCTGTTTTCATTAATACGTCACCAAGTTGTATGACGTTAAATTGAAATTTCCGAAATGAACTGAAGTAGTTTGCTATTTATGGGATCTAAAATCCTAAATAAAAGGTAAAAAAATAGAAAGTAAATTTTTTTTTTAATTTGGAATGATTTTTGTTCATTGTTTTTGAAATATTTTGTTTTTGAAATTTGTTTTTTGATTGGAAAAAAATTAGATTTTTGATTGAGTGCACACAAACGGAGATAGTTGTGATTCTGTTAGTCTATTTTGTTTTTTAATCGATTTTTTGTAAGAGAATTTGAGGTCGAGAGAATTGTTGTGTTGATTTTTTTTCTTTAATTGATTACGGTAAAAGCTTGCGTGTTGCTTTTGTTTTGCTTTTGAATTTGAATTGAGTTTTTGAAATCGAAATTTTTAAGTAAAAACCTTGATTATATTAGCGTATTTATTTTTCTTGTTTGGCATTGTGATTTGAAATTGTGAAGAAATTATAGATTTGCTGAATATATTTTTTTGTAATTTTTCATTGAATAATTTTCGATATTCAAATCATCGCATTGTTTTCTATTGGAAAAGAATGAATCACAGCTCAATGACAAAAGGAATATGATTACAATCGGCCCAACACACGGATGATAAATTCAAACCCTGCCTCCTGCTATTCCCATCCGGTCCTCGGGGCAACTCGGGGATCGGGTGGAACACTTATCACTTCCTTAATATTCTTCTTAATAAAATCGCTCCTTGTATATGAACGTTTAACTCGAAAAAATATTCCACGATATAGCAAAGCCAGTTTCGACCACAGAATTATTTCCGTTAAAAAAATGCGAGATTAAATGTTACTGAATAAGTAGTGTAGTTTTCAAGGAATTTATTTTACATCCTCTTAAATTAGAATTTTATACAGCAATAAAGTAAACATGGTCTTGATCATGGTGTGCTTTAGATTACTTATTTTGTACTGAGCAATTGATTAACTGCAAATAAGACATTGTGGATTTCCGTATCTATTGATAAATGCATATTTCTCTGTCCATTCTGGTTTAAAACCTCGTTTTTCATCTTCATAACTTCTTTTCTTGTTATTTGACATCTTTTAAAACAATTTTTAAAAAGAACAAACAATCACCTGTAAGATTTTAACTTATAAATATACTAATATTAAAACAATTTCTTTAATAATTTCATTTTTGGATGCATAATATATTTAATTTTTAGTTCATTAATTTATTAATTTTTATATGATATATAAGAGTTGTATTTTTCAAAACTAAAAATAATACAATATTCGCATTTTTTTCAAGAGCCGCATTAAAATGTTAGACAAGCCGCATTTTGGCAATGTCTGCTATCTAACGTAACTCTCCAGTCTAGGAAAAATAAATTATACAGAAGCTACAATATATAGAACCAATAAAATCACTTGAATTTAATTATCAAATTAAATGGAGATATATAATCTAGAATAAATGTCTGTTTTGCGTTATTAATTTGATCTCTAATTAAATATTCATCAATCTCAACGCACGTCTCTACCAGTTTTCAGTCTTCGCAGTTATATTCAAAGTAACGACGAAGCTTGCTGAGAGCCTCTCTTGCTTCTCGAGTACTAACAATATTCATTTTCTGGTGCGATGGCGAAGATGTATTGTATTGGATACCCAGCATTTGTATCTTATTACGTTTCTTCAAACCAGAGCAGTCCACCTCGAAATGGCATGGGGTCTGGACACAGATTCGTTCGTCAGAGCATTACAAAAATTCATAGCACGAAGAGGGTTGCCTTCTTGTGTAGTGACAGATAACGGGTCTAACTTCGTCGGAGCAACAAGAGAGGTCACGAATATACAAGTTAACAACTACACTATTAAGAAGGGGCTCAAAGTTGACAAGATTACGTGGATCTTTAATCCACTTGGAATGCCGCATTTTGGTGTAGTATTTGAAGTGTTGATCATATAAGCCAAGAAAGCATTAATTAGCATTCTGGGAGAAGCAGAGGTGACAGACGAGGAGTTGTTAACTGTAATGATCGAGATTGAAGGTTTATTGAATGGTAGACCGTTAACTGTTTTATACGAAGGAGATGAGAGAGAGGAAGTTTTGACACCGAATCACTTCATCAGACCAGGATTAAGAGAAGTGGTTGGAGCGGACGAACTTACATCAGACGGTACTGTATTAAGGAGACGATGGAAACGGATACAAGAATTATCAATACATTGGTGGTTTGGATGGCAAATCAAGAGTAATGTTAATAAAGACTAATGGGAAAGAAGTACTTCGGTCGGTGAGCCTAATATCTTCATTAGAGATTCGCCATTGAAGATTGTTTGAATGTTTAATTAACAAAAAAAGAATGAGTGGATGTTTTGTGTTGGTGACATAATTTTGATGTTTCATGAGTGTTAAAAATGAGTTGCTAAATGAATAGAGAGCCGAATAATCGGTTTGATGTAGAGAGGTACAATGTTGAATTAAACTGATGAATTTGAAGCGATGATGAAGTGCCTTCTTCTGTGGACCAGGGTCTACTGTGGCTAGGGTTCATTGGAATGGTGTGAATGATGGTAGAAATGCGAGAGTGGTGTCAGTGTGAATGGTACGAAGAATGTTTAGAGGAATAATCAGTTTTGGTTGCATGTTTGAAGGAATGAGTTTAGTGCTGATCACAAGTGAACAGGAGGGGGAGGGTGATTGAGAATATAAAAGGTTAAATTAAAAAAAATTTAAAAGTTTGAGAAATTTTGTGTATTGGTTAATTGAGTTTTTTTGTAAATGTAAATTTATAAAATCTTTAGAAAAATGTAAATTAATTAAATTAAAAAATTTGAATTTAGAAATTTTATGTAATAATTAATTTGGTTTTTGTAAATAAAAATATGTAAGTTAAAAAAATGCATGTAGTTATTTGGTTTGTTTAACTGTATTATTATATTAAGTAATATATTACATTTTGAAAGAACCAGTTTCCGCCTGTACTGTTTGAAAAGATATTGAGTGCCAGCTTTTGAACTTGTCAAACCATAAACACGCGCAAATAGAACAGACGAAACGCTAATATATGACCACTGCAATACTCTTACCTTTATTGTGGCACATTTCTGCACCCATTAGCTATGTGTCACTACCTTTTTTTAACTATAAATTAGGCCACATTATCCAAATGCATTCTATAAATGTATTTAATAAGACATGAATTGGAATAAACCAATGATAAATAAACGCATAGGTAAAGCGACACAATACCCCAATAAGCTCGTTTACAATAGTTTTATAAAACGAATGGTTATTGTTAATTGAAATATAACCGTAAGTGTAACAATTTCAGATATCATGGGGACTTATCGCCATAATGTCCTAAGGCTTTCAATCATCCTTTTTATATGGTACCTGCTGTATGTGTCCATACTACGTCAATGTCATTATAAATTAGTAATGACACTAAGCACGTTAACCTTCCCGAGAAGTGTTCCATTGAAACTCGATTGTTTAACATGACTGATCTCGAGGAAATAGAAAAAAGTTAAAGATATTTTTATTTCGATCTCAGATGACGTATACATTTTCTTAAATTTTATTTATAAAAATGTTTGTTTACAAATTGCGAGAATAAGTAACATAAATATTTATAAATTAAACTACAATCTATTTTTATATCTACATTGAACATAAAGATTGCTGAATAAAATCAACTATTCGATTGTTTAAATCAATTAAATAATGATCAGTATTATTGAATTGTGATTTACTAAAACATTATTATAGGAAATTCCGTCTTCTGATATGCAAAATTGTTAGACACTTATTCTGTTTCTTAAGTTTATTTAATATATACTAAACAATTCAGAAAGTTTTAAATATTTAGATATAAATACTTGAAACATTAACTTAGTAATTTATTTTAAAATTATTTGTTATTTAACAATTAATTAAAACCTTTTTAATTCGAATTTCCGCATGTAACAATCCATCATCATCAACAAAATGCGGTCTAAATTTAATTTTGGAACTCTCATCATTGATAATTTTCTTTATAGAATCTTTATCAAAACGAGATCGATCAATAAATCGTGTTACAATGCTTAAGCAAGCCTCTAAAATTATGTAAAAAGATACTTAATTCGATAAAAAAATGTTAAATAACCCCTATTTAATAATCAACAAATAAAGTATATGGACAAAAATATTAAATAGTTTGATAAAATACATTATTTTTCAACTAAATCACATAAACGAATATTTTAATTTTTCATAGTTTAAAATTGAAAAAAAATATTATAAATCATTTGTAAACTTATTTGCAGTACAAGCTTACTATTTTGCAATGTCACTAAGTTGCAAATTTTATTATATTGAGAGATCAGTGAATCAACTACTGTCAATATAAAAATACAAAAATTTCATCTTTTACGTAGCTGCATGCTCGATAATTGGAATCTTTTACTATATAGAACGGTGTTATTTGTCTGAAATCTTTTAGAAATAAATATACCATAAAGAATTAGATTGCTAAATACAGTATTTTGTAATATTTAATTGTTATGAATAAAAATATTAAGAAAATTAAGAAAAATATTATCAAAATATTAAGAAAAAATCATTATTAAAAATTTGTTAAACTGATGAAACAAATGAAATCGAATACGTGTCAATTGGTCTCGATTAAATAATATTAAATTTGCTTGGTTGATGATTTTTGTCGGAAAACTAATAAAATTAAATTAAATTTGTTTTTTTCGAGATTTTTGTCAGAAAATTAATAAAATTGCATATAATTAATTAATAAATTTAATTAATGCCAACAATAAAAAAATATTTATTTTTCATTAATATAAATATACTAAATAAAAAAATTAATTTAACTTTATTAATTTTCGAACAACAATCCCTGAAAAAACAAATTTAATTTATTTTAATACCAAATAATTTTTATCCCAACCAATTTATCGCCACTACCAATTATCACCCAGATCAACTGACGTGTTAACTTTGAAATCAGATTAATCAAGCAAATAATATAATTCTATTTTGGATTTTTTTAATTTATCTTAGTAATGTTGACTTGTAATTGTTTACAGTCATTTTTTGAATTATTTTATTTAGATCCCAAGATTTTTAAATTCAAGGGAAATAGACAAAAAATCAATTAGATATTCGATCAAATTCTTTTATTTTCCAATGTTTGTTATCAACGACCTCCAAAATTCATTTATTAAAACAACAGAATAAAATTATTATATTCTTTTCAGTTCAAATTAATTAATTTTTTTAAATAATTTTTTTACAATAATGTTTTTCTTTTTACACAACAAATTAAGTCAAAATTTTTTTGATTAATCAACTCGGTTCATTGATTTGACTGGAACATATTCGGCCCCCATAAACCGAAATGATTTTCCAGTGTAGCCCGATCTCGTAGTTCCTCTATGCTCGCCATCTAGCTCGTCTCGACAGTATTCTCCTCGCTCGTCCCGACAGTGTTCTCGCCGCATCTTTCCATACCATCCTTGTAACAACCACTCGCACTCAACTCCCCACGAACATTCACACTCTCCTCGCCATGACCACTAAAATTATCGATATCACTCTTCTCTTGGATCGTCATAGTCTCTTCACAAGGAACTTGTTTCTCATCCTAAATTTTACATACCTACTGGATTACTCGTTTTTTTTACAACTCCATCCGATTTGACATCCACAACTCTCCACTTTCCATCAGTACCTAACATGACTCTCTCTCTAGTGTCCCCATAGGCCAATTCCTTCGACCATCATCTGACTCTAAAACCCATGCCAAATATCCCTCTTTCAGATCTCGGTTTTCTTTTAACCATTTACTTCTGTTCCTTCATTCGATGATTAATTCCCTTTTCCATCTGTTCCAAAATTGAATAGTGAGATTCTGCACTTGCTTCCATCTGGAATTTACATTTCTTTTTTCTGATCCTGTCATCATAGAATCACATTCTCCTTGATAACCAGCAATGATAAAATGATTTGGCGTAAGTATCGGACTGTCTCTGGGATCTTCCATGAATCTCGTCAACGGTCTAGAATTAACGATCCCTTATATTTCTATTAAGATGGTTTCCAATTCCTCATCAGTAACTTCAGCCGTACCAAGTATGGTGTATAGCGCGTTTTTGATTGTTTTCACCACAGACTCAAAAATTCCTCCAAAATGAGGTGTCCTCGGAGGATTAAAGATCCATCTAATTTCTCCATGATTTTAATACCTTTAAGGATTTGTAAATATCTTGTTTTATCTGTACAATTTCGACATTTATTCCTCGGAATTTTCCTCCGTTATCCGAAATTATCATCGATGGTCTCCCTCTTCTGGCAATAAATCCTTTTAAGGCTCTTATAAGATTATACGTATCTAATCATTTAGCCAATTCAATATTAATTCCCCTACTTTGGAGACAAGTGATCAAACAGATATATTTTTTTCTTTCGCTCTTCCTCGTCCTTGTTTAGTGTATATTTGGCCTGCGTAATCAATTCCGATTTTATCAAATGCCCTTAACGGCTCTCGAAGGCGAAATTCCGAAATTCACCCATTATCGGAGTCATTCCTTTGTAAATACTACCGTAAAGGTTACTTTAATTGAAAGTTATTTGTTTGTAATACACGATTGTTGAGTTTATTGTTCTCTCATCCTCACTAATCGTCTACATCAAAGTAATACCGACTAAATTAATCAAACTATAAAAGGAAATACTAAGTTTGATTAATTTAGTAGAATTCATCATAACTAATTTTTTTTTCTAATTTAATCTAAATGGGAATAGTGATTTCAGTTTCCCCCAGATCATAATCAAGGAATATCCCCTTTTGTATCATCCTGGTTAGGAAGTGAAATCATTATTTCTACAATATTAATACTTTTATTCTTGTTTACGTGTAAAACTTGTGTAAGTTTGTATTTTTTAGCATCGTGTATCACTATTTATTTATGTATGACATTTTTTATGTATTAATGTATCTTTATTTTTATATTTTTCTATTTGAAAGAAATGAGGAGTCAAAAAAGAAAATTAAAAGAAAAAGTGGAATAAAAGAAAGATAAAGCAAGATATACCAAATAGAAATTCCACCCCATCGTTACAATAATTATTATATAATAAATAGAAAAGAGATTATCCAGAAATAATGCTAATTTCTATCAAACGGCTCCATTGATAATCCTAATTGAAGAATTATCTTAATTTCATCTATTGGTTATCAAAAAAAGACCGAAAGCAAATAAATCTTCAAAAACATACTATTTACCAGATAATTTTCTCAACTATTTTATACCCTATTACACGTTGTTAAAAGAACACAATAAAAAACCTTTATCTGACTAATCGAAAATCTGTGACAAAAAATCTAATCCATCCGAGTTATAAAGTAACATTTATAATTTATTTTAATTTGGTTGGATATTGTGATTACTGTTTTTCAGTATTCACATTGTTCAATATTCATACTGATATATACTCTTGTGTTATCATTATAATGTATAAAAGAAAGAAAATTCACATTTATTTTATTTAAAATTTACCTACTTATTTGGTAAAACGTATTTAAGTTTTCTTTCTTCTATATCTGGTGACTGTTAGAAGTAGGATACAAAAGAAAAACTGAGTTCGGAAAGCGACTGCCTAAAACCAGAGTTATTCTCCAAGGGGGAAAAGTTGGTCAGAGTTAGAGCATGGATTTCGAGGTTCATAACTAACTGGCGCAGAGAAAACTTGAGAAAAAAACGGGGTGAGTTGACAAAAGAAGAAATTAAGGAGAGTGAATTAAAAATCTGTCGAGCAGATCAAAACAAATATTTTAAAAAAGAGTTGGAGGCCTGGACTCTAGAAGGAATTATACATGGAAGTAGTGAGTTGATGGAAATGAATCCAAAACTTGATGAATTTAGACTGATTAGAGCAAACAGTCGATTGGTACATGCCCAGTTTTTGGACTGGGAAACTCGCTATCCAATAATTTCACACAAACATAGTTGGGTAACTTGGCCCTTGATAAGGGAACAACACAGGAGAAATAATCATTATGGAGCAGTGGAATCAATTGCAGATATTAAATAAAAGTGGTCCGGTTACCACAAAAAGATACATAAAAGAATGTGTTTACTGCCGACGAGAATCCGCGACAGCGGGAAGTCATATTATGGCACCTTTACCAGGCTTTAGAGTCATTGAGAGTTGCAGACCATTCGTACGAGGGGCGTTCCGAAAGTAAGTGGAAATACTTATATGCGGGTGTGCGCGTGTGTGTGCATCTTACAGAGGGACAGATGGCGTGGTGGCGTGATGTACTTACCAGCCAATAGAAATCGAGCAAAAGTGGCATTGGTCCATGCACCATGTGAGCAGCATAGAGGAAACTGTCATAGGCAGTGTTTTTATTTTTGTTTAACACAT
This sequence comes from Girardia tigrina, assembly GCA_001938485.1. Taxonomy (NCBI): domain Eukaryota; kingdom Metazoa; phylum Platyhelminthes; order Tricladida; family Dugesiidae; genus Girardia; species Girardia tigrina. The sequence continues at coordinate 46,455 of MQRK01218168.1, forward strand.
AGAAGACGCAGTACGTTCTCAGCGTGCCATCATCTTGTTCCTTTGGAAAGAGGATACTCCAGTGTCTGACATTGTGCGCCGCTTATCAAATGTGTTTCAAGGAAGAGCCCTGCAAAAGTCTGCAGTCTACAATTGGGTACATCAATTCGAAAATGGACGTGAATCCTTGGACGACGAGGACAGGAGTCGACGTCCAGCAACGACGAGCACGGTAGAAAATGTGGAAAAAATATCGGAGACCATCAATGCAAATCGCTGCCTTACCATTCGCGAGTTGGCGGAGATGACAGGCCTATCTGAATGACATTGTATTCCTTCAATAAATGCTTTCTTGTGGTGTCGTCTCCCTTTTTTCCACTTACTTTCGGAACGCCCCTCGTAAATGTAGCAGTACATTACGATGAACCAATCAGTATCAAATTTTGAAGAGGAAAAGTAAGAGATAATAAATATATATGTTTTTAGCTGCTTGTAAACCAGAGATGTTCACTTGGAGGTAGCCCAAAGCTTAGAAACAGATGCTTTCATACGAGCCTTCGAACGAATGATTGGCAGAAGAAGAAGACCGAAGTTTTTGATTTCTGACAATGGAACAAAATTAGTCGAAACTCTGAGAGCAATTAAGAATGTGGTGGAAAAAAATATACCAAGTTGAGTGTTCAAGAGAGGATTCAAGGATCACTTGGATCTTTAATCCTCCTTTAACACCACATTTTAACGGTGTTTGCGAAATCATAGTGAAATTAATTCTTAGTTCAGATGGGAAGTCTTATCTCCTCCGCCTTATTCTCAAGATTTGACTTTCTCTGTTACCACCGACCGGTCTTCGGGGCAATCTATGGATCGGTCGGAATACGAAGTAATAATTTAACTTTTAAATTGTTGAGGAAATCAAATTAAATTCAACAGGATTTTAATTTAATTAAAATTTAATATATAATACTAAATTAAGTCTTGTTGAAAAATCCGAATTCGACAATTATTTTTGTGAAGATAATTAATTTGTTATATTGATATTTATAGTAAATAATCATATTTCATATTTATATTATAAATTATTATAAGGATCCAGTTTAATTTTATGAAATTCCTGATTTGTTTAAATAATCAGAATTGATCAATATTTTGAATTTAAATAAATTTTGATAATCAGATTTTGTTGTTAGTAGAAATGGAAAATTCTTACATGGCGACCACGCCAAGTATCCTCAACAACCTGGCGCCGCAAATATATGACGGAAATAGCGATGTGGAGGAGTTCATTACAGAGTGTCAGAGATTTTTCGAAGTTTCGCAAATCAGTGAAACAATACAACCGATTGTAGTAAAAGTTTTTTTGCATCGGGATTTGCTGGTTACCTACGAAAACGTCGATAATAAAATTATTAGTTTTGCGGACAGACTCCGGAAGGCCTTTAAAATACCATCATCTCTTATTCAGGACCTGCAGGAGATCATTAATTATCGGAAAGGAACAGATCCAGCAATGATGTATTTCAATAAAATTGAAAAGATGGTTGATCAAATCCTCAACCACAAATGGAGCAAGCCTGAATTGATTGCATATTTTTTGACCCATTGTGTAGAAGATATCGAAGTAAAAAAACAAATTTATATGGAGGAAGCCAAATCTCAAGATTCAATCAAAACAGTGATCGAAAAAATGGACACGATTAAGAAGGAAGTACAGGCAGGTGAGATTGCTAATATTCATCGACAGAAGACATTTGCCACTGTTCTCAAAGAGCAAGCGGCATTTCCAGCTCAATCAAACCAACAAAGAAGATTCTCAGAAACAAGAAACTTCAATTCTCAGAGGCCAGTTAGAAATCAATATGATGGAAACTCTAGAAATTCGATTATATGCTATGTTTGCCAAAAAAGTGGTAATATTCGCCGTGATTGCCCGAACAATATCAAGATTTGCTATGGCTGCAAAGGTGAAGGACACATTAGAAGAATGTCCTTATTTGAAATGCTCAACATGTAAGTTTCCAGGTCATTTGGCTTATCAGTGTTTCAGGAAAAATTACCAAATGATTCAATCGGGTCAAAACAAGTGGCATAATAACTGAAGAAATCAAACGGTATCAAATCAAAGGCTATCAAGAACAGTGGCTGGCTTAGATGAGGCAGATGGTGTACAAATGGAAGATATCAAAACAGCTGGATACCAAAACCACGAAGCTCAATCAGATCAGGAGATGATTGGAGCCATACATTAAGTAGTAAGATTAGTCTGGATCCTTGTAAATATAATAATGTAAATTTTAATAATAATATATATAATAACTGTAAAAATATTCTCGATAAAAGTAATAATATTTATGATAATAGTATTGATAATTATATATTTCAAAGTAATATTTATAATAATCTTAAAAATTATAATGATAGTAACAAAACTAAGTATAATGACAATGATATTATTAATTATGATAAGGCCCATGGATGTAATAATAGTGGTAAAATTATAGCGTATAGTAAAAAAAATATTGCTGTAAAGAAGTTAATAAACAAAATACTAATTTATGTTCTATGGATAAGATGGTTGAATTTCTTATGAATGAAAAGGGCACATTAAATTATGATGTATTCAATGGGCGGCCAAGCATGAAAACTAAATGTAAGAATATAGAAATGAATTGTTTATTTGACACAGGAGCCGGAATTAATGTTTTAAATTGGAAATTAGTCGAACAATTAGAAATTCCGCTGAATAATTATGCGACGATTTCAGCAGTATGTGCGAATGGGACCAATATGGAGTTGAACGGATTGTGTTATATATATGTAAAATGGAGAAGTATCAAAACGCGACAACTATT
>MQRK01218175.1:12108-23926 GCA_001938485.1 Girardia tigrina
CAGGCAGAAGGACACTGACTCCGTAGGAGGCCTATCGGGGGGCCCTTAAGGACTTTAGTTTGGGTGGACCCTCTAAAGAGCCTTAGGCTCAATACCATTGAAAGAGATGGGAGGCCCAATACATTAAAATACCGTATTTTCCAGTAGATAACGCGCAGCTCTTACTTTTTGGCATCCCTTTATGTATACATAACGCGCATAGCAGGCATGGTGGTATACCTAAGATGTATATACCGTTATCACCAGTACAGGATTAACTGTTCATATTTTGGAAAATTTAACATTTTTGTATAGATAACGATGCGTGTTATCTACCGGAAAGTACGGTAATTAATTACATTAAAAATTAAATATTACATTCGAAAATTTAAATGTTACATTTGAAAAATATAATATTTAAGTCTTTTTAATTTAAAATTAAATTAAATTATTTTCAATTAGTAGGAATCAAAGAAAATACCAATCAGCCATCTGGGTAGGCGAGACACAATCCGAATCAATATACAAATTGCGAAATATAAAACAACAAACAATTCAAAATATTCCTCACAGGCTGTTTTATTAAAGAAAAATCTAAGCAATATAAATTTTCATTACAAAAAACGGAAAAATATTCATAATAAAATAACTTTTTCTTTTAAATTTTTGAATAGATTAAAATTTGTTTACAAATTAATATTATTTCTCAATATTATAAATTTCTTTATTAAATATTATTATTTTAATAAGCTTTTGTAATTCATGAAGATTTATAAAACAAGCAAAATAGAAAAAAATAATTTTTAAAAAATCACGCCTTTATTGACATTGATTCTAAGATGTAAGATCTGCGGAGACCAAGAAGGTCGACTGAAATTTTACCTGGATGGAATTTCGCAGATCAGAGTACATTTTAAAGGAGGTTCCTTAATCGGTGTAACCATACCGATTTCTGGAGTTCAACTCTGATCCAATCACAATTTTCGTCAATTTGGTAAATTTGGAGTCCAGATTACGGATCCACATTTCAATTGACTTATCCTATCAAGTCAGTTGGGATGGAAAAATAACCAACCGATTAAGATGACTATTTTTGGTTCAACTTTTTTTCATTCCAATAATGGGATCACGATTGAATCTAAAACGAATAGTTCGATGCCGATTATTGATTTGGAATGTCTGATCTTAAACCGCTCCTTAAACTTCCAAAAATCTCTTTTCCCAATGGTAAAATAATTAGAAAGAGTGGGATATCCGAAGTCCACAAAATCCTCAATTTGTGTTGAAAATTCATCATACGAAGATGTAATCAAATAAACTATAATTAATAAAACATTAAAAAAAATTTATTACAAAAATACCACAATTCAGAAGTTATGACAAGTAGAAAGAACAATAATTTCAATTACACATTTTATACAAAAGTCTATAATTTAAAAACACATTTTTAGTTAATCGCAAAATATTTTTTCTACAAAACATTGACAAATTATCAATTAGTTAATAAATTCTTCGATTGATTAGAGTGTTGTCATCGAGATTACTCAACTAAGCAAATGACGTCTCGTACATAGGGTGGAGGGGTTTCAGAATTTTGTGACGATATGTGACGAGAAGTGGGGGTTTGAGAAATGTGACGTTACATCGAAATGATGAACGTGCTTCAATCTTCCAACAATTTTGTTGTCAGGTCACAGACACTTAACAATAACAATAAGTTTACTAATGACTTTGAAAGGACAAAACACCGTATCCGCAAAATTTATATTTCAAAAATATTGTAATATAAGTGATAAGTCAAAGCTGATGGCAAAGATTTATTTTTCCGAACGAAAATCCACCGGCTCAAAGTTCCCACAATTAATTAATCCAGTAAAACAATCGTATTTAATTCCGATTGCTATTTCTCCACACACCATCTGCCCTCAAGACACATAAGCAGACACCGCTTGAGCCGAGGGGGCGATCACCGACATTTGCTTGAATTCCCGTACAGACGAATTCCTCGAATCTCGCTGGACGGCGAATAGTTCTTTGTGGCCGCCCCACCAGAGACTCTACTCGCTTTTCTAACTCTCATTCGACGGCTTGTGGCCCGTCTCAATCGCTACTTTTACTAATCGCGCGTGGATCGCCTGTATCCCTGATCTCGGTTCGTCCGATATCATCATTTCTCGTAGCGAGGGGGGAGCAACTTCACGTGACTTACGTGATAGGGTATGCCGTCGACTCCCACTTGATGTGGTAAGTGCAACCCGGTAATAGTTGCGCGTCTCCACTGTGACATGCATGAATACGGTGGTGACGGTTTCACAAATACTTCATCTCCGATTCGAAATACCTTAGTTCGTATTTCTCGACTCCGACTGATGTTAGTGAGGTTGAATGTCATCGGCAATAATAACCTCCGTCTATGTGCAAAGATGGTTGAGGCTGGAATGACGCCACTTGCGTTTGTTACTACAAGCCATCATTCGTTTAATAGTCCTGTGACCGTGTTCCATAATTCCATTTCCGCTCAGACGGTTCACGCATCTGAAATGAGCTTCGGATACCCACTTGTTCTAGAAATCTCGACACACCCGACCCCCTGAAAGTGCAATAGTTATCAAGAATTACTCCCTCTGGGGGACCGAATTAGTTCCAGACGCTGTTCATTGCGAAACAGATGTCCGGTTCACTCTCCGTTACAATTTGGTGCCATATCATAAATCACCCGGGGCCTCAGTCTACCAAGGTCAGAAATTTTTCCGCCCCAACGTGTGTTACATCCACAGCAACTCGGGTCCACGATTTCCTTACCCCAAGATCACCTTTCTCTAACTGAATTGGTGATGAGTCGATTGATGCACCTTGCACACACTCCTGAATCACTGCTCTGATTTGGTTTTCTGACATCTTGCCCGGACCCCATATTTTTCTACCTAGGAACATCGATCTTCTCACTCCGAAATGATGCATCTCGTGGAGTTGCTTAAGACCGTCCACTGATTCCCATTGACCTCTGACAGTTACTGCTGCTGCCACCGTGTGGTATCTCGCTAACGTCCACCAGCTGGATGGAACCTGAGTCAGCGCGTCTGCTTTGTTTTCTTCTGATCGGACCAGTGTTATGGTAACTTTCAATTTCTCTTCCTTGACGACTTGTTTAAATACGCCCACCCGTCGCCGGATTAGAATCTCACTGAGTGCCTGAGATCTAATAGGTTCGCGTCCCGACAGTGCCGATGAGAGCCATTTCGTGACTGTTGCTGAGTCGGTTAATAATTTCAATTCCCGAATTCCCCATTTGACACCCTCTTTGAGTGCACGGTTTGCGGCATCCAACTCAGCTAAATTGATGTGGTTAGTTTTGTCTTTTTGACGCAACTAGCAGGCATCCTCGACGACGACTCCGCCTATATTGACGCATATATCGACCACGATCGAGCTTGCATTGCACCCCACGCGCCCTCTCTCGATTTGCGGTACCTCCAATTCGCCCTTGGCCGGATCTTTCATTTGGACCCGGTGCACCAAGTGCCGAGCTATTTCCGCAATTTGAGGTTCCTCGACCGTATCCCATCCACAATCGCTGGCTATCCTTTTGATGATGCTACACGCCGGCCGTAACCAACCACAGACCGGGTAATGTCCTACCAACCGACCGGTCCACGCGAATAAATTTCGATGAGTGACTTGCTTTGGCAGTGGTGGAACTTCTCCATCACTATACCACTGTAATTTCTTGTCTTCGTCCATCTTAACCGAGAGACCCAACACTCGACCTCCGTCTATGGGAACTGGATCTTTCGCCTCTAATCCGAAGCACTGCAACACTTTTAGAACTCGATTTACTGACATTTCGGAGACATTGACTGCGATGTCATCGTAATAGGCATCTGAGTTCGCCTACACCACCGGATCCTACCGCAACACGTGTGATAGAATTTTCTGCATTCTTTTTGGGGCTACACTCAACCCGAACCCGAGCCTGGTTAGATAATAAGATCTATTCCGATGTTGTACCACCTGATAAGCCAACAAGGATTGGTTGACCTTGATTTGTAGATAAGCCCGCCACAGATCAGGTTTCGTCCCATTCGGCACCATTTTTTCAACTTTTCAGCGCACACCAGGCTCTCAACCGTATGACTTGAGATCGACTCGTTGAGTTCCCGGTAGTTGAGAACTGGTCGAACCTTCGCTTTTGCTTCTTGAAACACTGCCATAAGGGGCAGCGTCGGCTGCCGGTGTCTTTAACATTCCACCATCCATCCTATCGCTTTCCATTCTTCGAATTTGGTATTGATTTTTAATTCATGCGCCCGGGCAGATTCATATTCCAACACACTGTTGCGAACTGGCGGCGCTCGCCTATCTTTCCATTACCACGTAACAGACCAAGATGATCCACCGAACACTGCCGTGAAATTCCTATTCTGTGGAAATTTTTGGAAGGAATAAAAAAGATATGCATAAACAAAAAGCCAAATTTTTGCAGGGAGTTAGGGACGTTATCCAAATATCAAACCGAAGATATCATTTGCTAAATAAACGTATATTAACTGATGTTTCAAAATATGGACAATCGAATGTTCTCATATATCTCTTATCAATTGCTCATTTATCATACTCCTGAAAATTAATAAAATTTTTATTGCATTTTTATTTTTATTGAATGTTTATTTTTATTGAATTATTTCAAAATAATTTGCAATTATCAGTGACGCGATTAAGTGTGACACGATTATCTGTGATGCGATTAAGTGACTACAGATCGAGAAACACAATGGTTTTGTTTTAATAAATCATTTTCGTTGGAAATTTTTTTGAATTTGCTCTTATCGATTGAGTTTAATCGATGTACTCTAATCACAACAATGCATGGTTTTCTTTTTACCGAACTTCAATTTTAGATTGCTAACTTTAAAACTTTATAAATAAAATTATTTTTTATATATTTTATATTACTAATTATAAAGTATATTTTTATTACAGATAATTAAAAATTTGTAAAATCATAAAAAATATTCAGGTAAATTATAATGAACGCAATAAACCATACATTGACATAGAAAATTTTAATTAAAGGAAAAGTTTTATAATTTTTATTAGGTCGCATTTCAAATGAAAAACCTTTTATTTTATTATATAACTCATTAAATCGCAATATCTAATTCTATTACCGAGTGTCGTTCCATTTAAAAAATAATTTTTGTATCTAAATACTAATAGTTTTAATCGAAAATTATCATTGAGTCTATAAATAAATGGTTCTTGTACAATAAAGTCAAAAAAGATTGAATTATGCTTGCTTTAACTGATTCTTAATTGAATCTAAACTATTTTTCAATAGAATTTTGTTCATGGTATAACATTACAAAATCTACAGACCATAAATTATAAACTCGTTTTACCTTGAAATATTGTAAAATCTACAAAAAACGACACACAGACAACGTTAGAGTAAGAAAATTATGTTTAAAGATAAATTATTTCCTATCTTTGAAAAATTTATGATTAATACTTACAGAAGTCAGAAACATTACATTCCAATCATATTAGAGTATTTTGACGTAACACGCTGTGACGTAATTGTCATCTTTCTAAGTAAACAATAACTTTCTAATTAAATACAGAGCCGAAGAAGCCACAAAAGTGGCGAAACATGTTTTTAATAAAAATTTAAAATTGAAATTTATTTATTTGAGTTTTAAATTAACCTTTACGGGACTTTTTAACTGATATCTTAACAAATATTAACACTATGTAATCGGGTTTTCCCGCCAAATGGTTGCGTATAGCGGTATTTTTTGAATTTTCTCGACAAAATTAGACTGTCCATAAAATATAAACGGGTAAACCTATTTTTAATCTTAAATCCATTAAGGATTTTTTAGTTTCTATTATTTATGAGTTTGAGAGTGAATATGTAAAAGTTTTCATTTATAATTGAACATTAATGTGCTTCCATACAAGTTTGAACTTAAACCTAAACTGTACGAATGATACATGAAACATCAATGAAACATTGTTATTTGAAATATATTGTTATTTTTTTAATTCTTATTTATTGACTCTTCAATGACTGTTGTTTGAGCACATTTCGTTGGGGTCAAGATACTTGAAATTTTAATGATAAAATATAAAATTTATTTTTTATTTCTCTTAAACAATAAATAGTTTTAATAAATGGGAATCAATTAAGTTGATGGAAAATTTAATTGATCATATGTCGTTAACTAAACAAATAAAACAACCTTTAAACAAACACTTTATTTTTATTTGCCGATTTCAATTATTTATTTATATTTTCATTGAATATATTACGATTTTTTACATTATAATTTACCTGAATATTTTTTATGATTTTACAAATTTTTAATTATCTGTAATAAAAATATACTTTATAATTATAAATAAAATATATAAAAATATATAAAATATATAAAAAATAATTATATTTATAAAGTTTTCAAAGTTAGCAAGACGATCTTTTATTTAATGGAAACCTAAAGATGAAGTTAATCTTCTGATGTTAAAAGTTAATTTCAGAAAATTCCTCGAAGATCCAAAACCATTTCCAATAACTTGATCAATAATTACGCTTTATTATAATTTAATATATAATGTTGTTGTAATATATAATGTTGTTAATATATAATACATAAATGTTGGAGTATATTAAATTATCTTTAATTTAAATATTCACTTTTTAAAACACAAATCTTAAATCTTTATCTTTAATCGTAAATCTCTATTCTTTATTCTTTAATCAATAATCTTTAATCAATAATTCTTAATCAATAATCTTTAATCTTTGATCTGACTCCAATCAATCAGAAGGGACTTCCAACATAAATATATGAATAATGAACACAAATTCTTTTATGAAACTTTATTTCAAATAACAAAAATTAACAAGTCAAAAATAATAATAATAATTCAATTCTTGATGACAGAACAAAAACACAAAACAATACTTCGTACGAGTTAATAGATTACAGTAAAAACCGTGAATCTCCCAAAACGAACGATATTGTACTTTTTAAATTAAATCTTCTTACTTATGGTTTAACAGTATTTTAAAAGAATAAAATAAAAGTAAAATAGGTTTTGTATTTACGTTACTTGTTACGGCGACTTCTTAATTAAATTTCTTGTAGATACTTTTGGGTAAACTAAAACTAGATTTGCTGCTGTTTATATAGTAATTTTCCTCAGCCTTGAAAATTGATGAGATAAAACAAAGACTAAAATATTTATAATTTTTGATGAAGTAAAATAAACATTTATAATTTTTAATTCCAAGTTTTGTTAAACTAAATATTATTTTGTTTGAAGTTAATAATTTTACTAAAAGAATTATTTTTAATTTTTACTTATATGAAATTTTATAAAGAAGTGTTCATATGCATTTTCCAAACCCCTAACATAAATACGTTATAATTAGAGGGCTGTAAATTTGACAATTTTTAATATTATTAAAAGAGACAAACGGATCTTTTACGATGACTCAATCTTTGAATCTCTTTTATCAAATATATAGATAAAGATGTGTATAAAAAGGTTAAAATAATACGTTATATTACATGAACATTTTTATACAATTATATGCAATAAATATAATTCAAGTATTTTAATATAATAAATTTAATGAATAAAATAAGAAATGAAGCAATATAACTATGTGGGGAGCCCAATATAGAAATAATAATGTAATAATAAAATAATAATATAGAAATAATAATATTAAAAAATTAACACAGACATATTTAAACTTCAATATATACATATATATATATATATATATATATATATATATATATATATAGGTTAAGAAAATGTATTTTGTTTTAATAATCCATGATTGTTTAAGTTAGTTTTTGCGAATATTCGAAAAATGTTACAGGAAACTATTCAATACCGTACTGTTATTCGCTTTCTTTTTCTGAAAGGAAAAAATGGAGAAGAGGTTCTTTCTGAACTGAAAACTGTTTACCAACGAGAGTGCCCATTCACAGCAACAATTTATCGCTGATTCAATAACTTTCCGAATGTCGGAAAACACGGTTGAACATCCGTAGTAGATTTTAAAAAATCTGGAAAACCCTCGGAAATTGATGAAAAAATAACGCAAAAGCTGCAAATAATCGTGCAAAACGAGAAAAGAATAACGACGAATGAGCTCAAAACCCGTTTAAATATAAGCAAAGGCACTCTGTATACTCTACGCACTGAAAGTGGTATTCAAAATTTATGGGTCCATTTTGTGCCACACTTCTTAATGATGGAAATGCGACAACGATATTTGGAATGCTGTTTGAAGAATCAGCAGATCAGGAAAAATGTTGGAGACCGTTTTATTTATAATATCATCATTTTGGACTACATACCATTGTCCCTTTAAGTCTCCGAATCTAAAAGGAGAAAGCAGCTCACTAAAAATACGGTCTTCAACTTGCCACCGAAAGGCTCTCATGTTGACGGTGTTTTTGGACGACAATGACATTATTCTGACTAACTTTGCTAAATCCGACATGAAGATTAATAGCTCCTACTACTCCAAAATCATGCAGAAAGCGAATAAGGCATGACTGAAGGGGAGAAAAGCTTCCAAAATTCTTCAAAAACGGCTTCAATAACCTCGCTATTTGTTGAGAAAATTGTGTCAGTGTACAAAAAAATATTTGAAGAAATGATGCATGTCGGGTTACTTTTGGTGAACTTAAAATTTTTGATATTTTTTAAAAATCATATTTATATTTTGGATGGATTAAAAATAATGTTCGAATAATTAAAATGAAATAATCTTTAAATAAAAAATTTAAGTAATTTAATATTTTTTACTAATGAAAATAAATAAGATTTTATAAAATATATTTTATAGGTAACATTTCTACCAATTAAATTGAAATAATTTTTGTAAAAAATTTAGAGTAATGATAATATTTTAATTAAATTGAGACAAATTTTTATAAAAATTCACAATTAAAATATCATTTTCGAAGTTTAAGAATATTGTAAAGAAAATTTTGATATATTTTGTAACACTATTTAAAATAAAATTAGAATATTTATTGTACACGGAAAGTTATTAAAAACAAATAAATTTTATAATTAATGAATCTCTATTAAATAATAATAAATTTAAATATTACTAAATATTTTGTATTTTAAATTTCTAAGTTATTTTTACAATTGTATTAAAAAACAAATTAAAAAGAAATAATTTATATTCTAATGATTTAAAATAAAAAGAAATAAAAATTGAATAAAATAACATATTTATATTTATCGATATTATTATTTGTATTTAAAATTTTGAGATCTGGATTGTGTAATCGAAATATTGTTCCTCATAAATTTGTTTCAGTAATGAAAATTGTAATAGAAATAAAGTTTACAAAATTATGAATTCCAATTTTAATCAATAGTGCATACCTAATAGTGCATATTTACTATGATTATTCTAAATAAGTCTCACAACTTATTGGGTGCACCACGTATCAATTTTTTTTGTATTTCACCGGTGCTTGTCATTTCCTGATTTATCTTTTTCAAATTCAATAATTTTTAAAATTCTTTTACAATCATTACATATTAAAGAGTTTATTCTACATTTTAATTTGTATATTTAATTTTACATTATTTCAAAAATCTCCTAACATTTTTAAAATTCCTAACAGGTTCTATGTACTTCTAATTGGGTACCTTCTCTCATCCATCTGTACCGTTTTTTTTTCTCAGTGAGCAAAAGTGCCCGGTCTTTACAAAAATAAATTCGCCGCATGCATCAACCCGAAGGAATCATCTACACCGGCCCTGGTTTCCACAGGGGTTCTTTCGCTAACGGCCTCNNNCCGCACCCTTCAATTGGGTGATCGTCTCCGCCGGACCCGACACTTCGCTCACTGCACTAGTAACTCATCATAAGAGGTTGGTTCATCCTCCCATGATGAGTTATTTACATCTTCTGATGAATCTTCAATCCTAGATCTGAAAAGTCTTGGAAGTAATTTATCATCGGATGAGTCTTCTTGAGTTTGATCCTCAATCAGGAAAGTTCCCCCCTGTTGCACTCTTACCCTATGACTGAAGGATTGTATGAGTGCATCCAGGGCGGCTGGATCAAACTCTTCGACATCCTCAGGGTCAACATGTTCGTATTCGGTTTCTTTCATCATTAACATGATGGAAGAAACCGAATCTTCGTTCCCATTTTTCCCCGGATTCATATACTGGTCTGATATTTTAGTTTCTTACTCTGATATTTGATTTCTTTCACTTTTATTAATCTGATTGTAATTCCATTGTATTTCTTTATTCAACAATTTTTGATATGAAATTAATGTCCGGTCGTCAATAATTATCCTAATAATTAATGCCCGTGGGAATTTATTTTCAAATCTGGATGCTCCTTGATTTTAGACCATTACTTTCTGTCAAAATGGTAGTTTTGCATTTCACCGGTGCTTGTCATATCCTGATTTATCTCTTTCATTCTGATGCCATCAATTTCTCGTGATGACGTCGTGGATTAGTTTTATCCTTATTTTTATTTCATTCAAATATTTGTCTGTGTTGTGATTAAAGTCAATTTCGGGCTTGTACCCAAATAACATCTAACATGGAGAATATTCTTTTTGCTTTGTCATTCGTATTCCAAGTTCTACAAACGGTAGTGTTTCACTCCAGACTTGAATTTTCCTTCCCTTTGGTCATAGGATTTATAGTTTCGAACAAACTTTCTAGTGTTTAATTAACCTATGGATAGTATGGTGATATATACTTCTTCTCGACTCCCAGGGCTCGACAGTGTTAAATAAATAAACCTGATGTCAAATTTGTGCCCCGGTTTGAGTATATTCATTCTGGAAGGCTTAATCTATATTAAGCATACATATTTCTAGAAATAGTCAATCACTCAAAGGATGTATTAGTATTAGAGTTGGAACTTTCGAATATTCGATATTTTATGCATATTTTTAGAAAAATCGATTTATTCGAAACATTTGTTCGAATATTAACTTTGAATATTAAAATATCAGATTTCTCATAAAATATTTCTCACTTTCAATAATTCATCGAAAGGCAAATTCATCGAAAAAAAATTCATTCAAAAATAATTTCATCGAATGACAAATACATCAATAAAAATTCACCGAAAAAATCATCAAATAAATTAGAAAAAAAATTACGAAAATAAATTGTGAAAAATGGCGTTCACTTTTAATAATGAATATAAATTGCCATTATTTTTTAAATTCCTTAGTAAATATTATCCTGCTTCGATGAAACCATTCAAACGATATGCGAAAGTGTTCTGTTCGCTGAGGAGAAAAGAGGCAGACATATGCTTTTTAGAAACGTGCAGGGAAGAAGATATCATTCCATCGTTTATCTTCAAATCAAAATTGCACGAAGCTTTGCTCAATGAAGACGTCAGAAGCATTCACCGAAAGATATTGCGAAGAATGCTGGAGAAAGAAAAGAAATTACGGAATAAAATTGTGAATGAATTAGCATTGGCTCATGCGGCTTTGTATGATGTAAGTGATGATTTTTGCATTGATATATGTTCTAAGGTTTCTATTGATATGTCTAATAATCTTTTAAAAAATAAAATCGATTCACAGAATAAAAAACTTATTTATTAAAATTTGGTCCTAAACATAGTATTCGTAAAAAATTTAATAAACATAAATTCCAATCAAAAATTGAATGTATGTTCAAGTTTTATAAACATTTAAAATCATCAATTTTGAAAAGTTTGATCCCAAATACCATGAATCTAAAAATTATTTCCCAATCATATAAAATTCGTGATATGTTCAGTAATAAATCTCCCACTCCT
>MQRK01218175.1:29565-48104 GCA_001938485.1 Girardia tigrina
TCATTTTCTGTAATGCTGTTTAATTAAATATATTTTTGTTTGTGTCCGATTATTTTTGAACTGTGTAAAAAATTAATATGGCTTGATTTTATAAAAAAATTTTTAAATGATTTCATTTTATGATGATTTCATTATGATGAAAGATATCAAACTGTTAAGCTACACATTTTGGCAAAATTTCATTAATATATTTAATACCATTCAAGAGATATAGCCAATTTTCACTTCGTCCGGTTATTTTTGAGCGCTACTGTATATATATGTAATTTTATTCAATTTTGCATAAATCGTATTTTGTTTTTGTTTTATTAATTTTTACATTGTTTATTAATTGAAATATAAATTTAGATCTTTAATAATATTTTAATGGACATATCATGTAAAAATACAATTCCTAAATAATTTTTTCTTTACTTTTCCGTTGACAATTAAATTCAATAAGAATTATGATTTTTATTTTAAATAGTGTTACAAAATATATCAAAATCTTCTTTACAATATTCTTTAACTCCGAAACTGTTATTTTAATTGTGATTTTTTAAAACCTAATTTTTATAAAAGTAGTTCCAATTTAATTAGTAAAATATTATCATTACACTATAATTTTTTAAAAAAACTTATTTCATTTTAATTAGTAAAATATTATCGGTGAACTATAATTTTTATAAAAAAATATTTCAATTTAATTAGTAAAAATATTACCTATAAACCATAATTTTTTTTGAAACCTTATTGCATTTTATTAGTAAAAAAATTATCTATAAACTTAAATTTTTTTATAAAAAGTTATTTCATTTTAATTAGTAAAACATTATTTTTAATTTATGTCAAATATAAATATGATTTTTAATTTAAAAATATCAAAAATTTACAGTTCACCAAAAAGAACCCCTAACAGGGGGAAGCTGGAAGTAAGCCTCTCACATCAGCTAAACCGAATTTGCACCCAAAAAAGGTTTTATTGAGCGATTGGTGGGATTGGAAGGGCGTGATTTATTACGAGCTACTTCCAAATAAAAGAGCAATTAATTCTGATAAGTATTGTCAGCAACTATGCAATCAAGGAGAAACGCAAGGAATTAACAAACAGAAAAGGCGTTGTATTCCATAATGATAATGCAAGGCCGCATAGATCTTTGCAAACTCGAAAAAAAATAGCCGAGCTTGGTTGGAATATTTTATTGCACACACCGTATTTGCAAGATATTGCGCCTTCAGATTTTTACTTATTCCGTTGTCTACAAAACTCGATTAGTAGAAAAAAAATCACAGACAAAGATGCTTGCAAAAATTACCTTGATGAGTTTTTCGGGAGTAAAAGTTAAGCGTTTTAAGAAAAAAGGGATTATGAAACTTGAAGAAAGATGGCAAAAGGTGGTGGAAAACAATGGAGAATACTTTGTAGACTGATTTCAGTCATTTCAATTTTTATAGCGTTTCAAATTTTCTTGAAAAAATGCTACGAACTTTCCGGACAACCTAATAAATGAAATGTGGATATATATGTATAATATATTTGTCTAAAATGTTTTTGTTTGTTTGCCGATCATGCTATGATCAAAATGCGAAATTGCTGAGGAACCGGAACGAATCCACTTAAGGACGTGGTCAATCTGGATAGCTCGACGAAATCTACCGAAAACCGGGCAGGTCTTTAAATTTTTAAATCAACACTGATTTCGAATAATGCCAATTTCGATGATTCCTATAAGGAATTGCATGACTACTTTTATTAAGTTCTAAAACAACACTCATTTATTTGATAAATGACGATTTTTCTTACTTATTTACTAATTATTTTGCTAAAAATTAATTTAGTATAAATTTGCAAAATTTCGTTATCATCTGAATCTCGGTTTGTCGGTGAAGCTCAAATTTTACTATGATCATAAAAATGCTAATAAAATGTGAAATGGTGGAGGAAGAGAGAGTAAATCCGCGTTAAGTTGAGGACAATCTGCATAACCCGAATCGAGACGGTTCTGTATATGCAGCGCTTTCGCCGAAAAGCACTAGGCACAGTCTTAATCGACCGACTGTTAAATCAACACAGATTTCAAAACAATAAATGATAAATTATAATAATTAAGATTTAAAAAGTATAACAGAAACTTTCAAAGACGAACATTCCGCTCCCACATCATATATAACGGTTCTTTTCTAGTTCTTATTACTAACGAAAATTTGAAAATTTATACTTAATTGAATTTTAGCAAAATAATTAGTAAATAAGTGATAGAAATCATCATTTATCAAATAAATTAGTATTTTATTAGTATTTTCAGGAAAATATTCACGTTATTCCTTATAGGAATCACCCAAAGCGTCATTATTCGAAATCAGTGTTGATTTAACAATTTAACGACCTGCACGGTTTTCGGTCGATTTCGTCATCTTCCCAACGTTTTTCGGCTGAGGTGTTGTACAGAAAGAACCGTCTCAATTCGGACTATCCAAATTGACCACATCCTTACGTGGATTTTCTAGAGTTCCTCCGTAATTTCACATTTTGATCTTAGCGTGACAAACACACTTTCTAGACAAATATATTATATACTAATAGGTTTATAGACCGAAAAAATTGCTAAACTGTTTCACAGAGGTTAAAACTTATTTATCTTGAGTAAATTCAATTATTGCTTTTCGTTCTGGTTTTTTGTCCGAAATTGAGATAAGATAGATTGGTAGTTGTCAAGTTAGTGGTAAAATTTAAAATTTATATTAATTTTTATTGTGATGATTTTATTGAATTTTATTGATTTTCTAAATTTTTTATTATTGTTTATAATTATTATTTATATATAGATAATCATAAAACATTTCAACTTCCAATCTTATGTGATGGCAGCTTAAGCTACAATCACTCCACAACAGATACTAAAAAAGAATGATACATTATTATTAATATTATTGTAATTACTCGACCTGCTTTCAACCTGATGTTGTGGCAGATTAAAGTAAAGCTAAAGAACAGATACTGGATATTGGCAATTTACTCAACATTATACAAATATTATTTGAATTTCAGTATGAATTGCGTGATGAATTAAAACAGTATTTGTTTTAATTACTGGAAATTAGGTGCGAAATATGAGTCGAGCTAAGGTATTGTGGAGTGAAATAAATTCTCATTTATTATCAAACTTTTTCTTTTGATTTTGTTGCTACAACCTATCACAGTATGTCGAAAGTTAAATTTGCCGACGCAATTCGCCTGTTTCACGGAATAGGCGATTTCGGGAATCAAGTAGTATTTTTTTTCAAATTAATTTTCATTTGAAGAAATTTAGGTGAAACTTGAGTCATTTTTAATGAGGTCACTTTAATGAAAGACCCCACATTTTTACTTCTTAACTTTAATTTAACTATTTTTGTAAAACTCACTGTTCAGTGGGACAAGGAGGAAATTAAAGCACAGAATACTTGGCAGCGGGTGGTAATGAATGCCACGCATATCTGGGCGGAAAGATTCATCACGGTAGTGAACTACGGTCCAGGGCATTTCATGTTGTGGAGCCAGATAGCACCTGAGAAGGAAACAGATATTTGCACAGCTATGGTCCGCATTTTGAACGAATTTGACCACCGGATGAGATACTGTTAGATAACTACAGCACTTTTCGGGGTGCTGGTGTGACGAACTTACTCGAAAGAGCTGGAGTTACTGCCCAGTTTCGATGCGTAAACCGACCAAGTGGCAACGACATTGAGGTCGCCTGTTATAATGCAACACAAAACATAAACGGTGTCATACTTGTATCATCGGTATTCCCTCAGAAACTCAGACTACTGCTGCCTAAGGACTTTACGTTGTACAATCGGAGTCACAAAGGTATATTAAACCAGGAACCGACAAAATAAAAGTGTTGGGTATTAAAATCTTTAAACTTAAATATTTACTTTTTAAAACACAAATCTTTATTCTTTAATCTGACTCCAATTAATCAGAAAGGACTTCCAACATAAATATATAAATGAATTAACACAAATTCTTTTTCAAAAACTTTATTTTCCAATAACACAAAATAGCACGCAGCTTTATATTGTTCAATTCAATAGTAGCAATAGACGTATTCACAAACGGATATTTGATGCGAGTTTATCAGATCACAGTTTATTAATTTTCAAACTATAAATCTTCTAAACGAACGATAACCGATAAACTCTCAAAGTCAAATGAACTTTATTCTCCTATACAGGATACTTAGTTCGACTTCAACTTCAAGAAAAAAGAAATAAAAAGGAAAGAATTTAAATAAATTTACTCGACACGGAATCTTCTTTTAAAATTTGTTGCAGGAAATTATTGGTGTGTTTATGACCGAATTCGTTGTTGTTTATATACTAGTTTTTCCTGACCTTGAAAATTGATCAAATAAAACAAAGACTAAAATATTTTTAATTTTCGATTCCAAATTTTGTTAAACTAAATATTATTTTGTTTGAAATTAATAATTTTACGAAAAGAATTATTTTAATTTTTTTCTACATAAAATTTTGTCAAAAGTGTTTATATGTATTTTTCGAAACCCTAACAAAAGGAGTTAAACATAAAGGAAGAAGTTTTCGTCAAACCAGCTCCCCCATACACTAGCGAAAGTAACCGCGGTGCCATCACCGCATCAAATGGAAATAAATGGGACAGCATGCCACAATAGTCACGTGCAACGAACCCCTCAATAACGGCCTCATGAAATAAGCGAGTTTACAACAGGTTACAATCGATGGGATTAGATGCGATGGAACAGAAACTGATAAAGCACAGGAGTAACAAAATGTACCTTCAAAATGGTGACCTTATCGAGTAATTCAACGATTTTGTGTGTGCGACCGAGTCCACGCAACGAAGTGTCAATGTTCCCCATGCGCAGGTGTATTTGTGCCTTGAGTGCAAGGGGAATGTGAATTGCGAGATGAATTAAAACAGTATTTGTTTTAATAATTCGAAATTAGGCTCGAAATTCGATTCTAGTTCAAGAATTGTGAAGTGAAATAAATTCTCATTTATTATCAAACTTTGTCTTTTGATTTTATCGCTACATTTGGATATTATTAAAATGAGAGTAGAAATTTTGTTTGAATTGTATCATTAGTAAAGACTTAATAATAACTGTGTCCAACAGAAAATGTTATCATGGACCTTTCTTAACTTGTTTCTGACATTTTTATCACATCTCCAATTGCATGTATTTTCTACATTTAAGTCTTTTATTAACTTAAGAAGTGATTTTAAATTTTGAGAAATTTTAAAATAATTATTTTGTTCCTAAGGACTTACCCGATCAGTTATTTTCTTATTAATGGACAAACGACTATTTTCCATGAAAAACATCAAAAATTAAGTCCTTGGATAAGAAGTATGATATTCAATGGATTGTCAATTGTTAAATTTTCGGTATAATATTAGGTAGTCAAGTATGAACTTTGTAGAACGAAAATCAAAGTTTATTGATAATTTACCAATATTATCGACAGACTTTAGCCATTTGAGCGGAAATTCCAGACAGGTCATTTTGACGGAATTGAATTTTCTTTACCAAAAAGTTGCTCAAATTGAGGAAGAAATGGAAGTCCATTGGGGCTATGTCTAGTGAGTATGGATGATGATGCAAAAGTTTCAACTAGAGTTCCTGTAGTTTTGTCACGATCTGAAGTTTAGATGGGGTTTTGCATTGTCGTTGAACAAGATGATTACCGAACGCGGCTGTTTTTCTTAGAGTTTTCGCATCATATCTTCCAATTGATTGCAGTAGACATCTGATTTGATCAATGAAATGGGTTTCATGAAGTCATAATGGGCTACATCAGAGGCAGACTCCCAAACACTCATTATCAGCTTCTTTTGATGCATGTTGTGCTTTGGACTGTGTTTAAGTCCTTCATTCGTATCCAGCCAGCTTCCTGAACATTAGCGATTATCATATGTAATGCACTTTTCTTCACAAGTGACGATTCGATTCAAAATTATCTCATTTATAACGAGAAAGTATTAACAAGCCAGCTTACAAACGCTTTTGTTTCTGCTTTTTATTCAACTCGCGTGGAATCAACTTATACTTTATGATGGATCCGACATCACAGTCACATTTAGTTCGTCATTGTCTACCTGCGTTCCTGGACGACCCAGAAACTCATTCTTGCGGTTATAATTAACTTTCACTAATTTCCTGAACCAATTTGAAACTGTCTGCTATGTAATAGCATTGTATCCGAATACAAGTTTGATGTTTCACATGGTTTTTGACTCTGAGGTTCCACTTAGTAAGTCGTACTTAATAATACAGTAGTTTGAATTTCTGTAATTTCTATTTTTTAAAATACTGATTATTGAAACAAGTTATCAATAATTTAAAGTATTTTATACGTTTTAAATAGCCAAGATATGTAACAATGAAACAGTAAAAAGCGATCAACAAAATGTTAAGTCATTCTTAAATCATAACTATTTGAATTTATTGTAATCATGCCTGCAAATTTCTTACTTGATAACCTAATAGTAATAACAATAATATTAGGTTGAGGATTAAGTTCCCGCCGTTTTTTGAATTTTTAATCAATTTAATATTTAAATCAAATTTTTTGATGTAAGGCATTGAAAAACTCGTTGAACGTTGGGAAGAAGTCGTGAACAATGGTGGAGATTATATTAGTGATTAATTTGTAGTAACTTTTTTGTTACAAAATAAAATTTTAATTTTTCAAAAAACGGCGGGAACTTATTCCTCAACCCAATACACACACAAAGGAATAATATAATTTATAATACAAAAAATAAAAGAAATGCTACCTAAAATAGAAGTTCCTACAATAATAAATAAGACTTGAAACACATTTATTGATTAATGAAATATTTATATTGTGATTTACAAAAAATCTATCATTAAAGGTAGTTCATAAAAGAATTATTGAAATAATAATGATGATATGCTTCAGAATTATTAGCTAAATTAGTCAAACAATTGGTTCGTTTAATAGGAGATGACATTCTTTAGAAGGGTGATATGCATTGAAATTAATAAAAGTAAAAAAACACTCAGGAAAACTGTTACAAAAGATAACCACCAGCAAACAAAAGTCCTTCAGTAACAAATAAAATAATGTTCACAGCCTTCATTGATGATAATGCACAATTCTGGTGACCCATCTTAATAATACGTTTCTCGTTCCAACCACGAATTCGGTTTCATTCTCCGAATGATGAACTTTCGGATTTCATCATAGATCAAAATAATCAGAAAATACGGCAAAGATGGAAGCCACCATGTAAATCTAATTTGTGACTTGATTAATTTTTATCAATTCATAAATACTTAAGGAATTCGATTGATTTAAATAACAAATTTACCAATTTTTGTTGATGGAAAATAAATAAAAAATACTTTGAAAATGACAACATAGTAATAAAAGCAACAATAATTCCAAATTGAAATGGCAGCATTTATATAAACACATTAGAAGAAAGTTAAGATTTAAAATTTAAAATTTTGATATTAAGTTCTAAGGCGTACTTTTACACTAATTTAAATAATTTTTGGTATTTTTCCATTATTTTTATCAGCTTACTTTCTATAAATGTATCCATGGAATTGAGAAACCTATTTTTGAAGGCCTTTTACTCAATCGATTTTCGCCACACTATGCACATTTACTCATTTTCGATGACAATTTTGTCAAACTACCGTCTTAATTCGAATAAAGCACCTAGGCGTTGTTATCGCGATATACAAAAAAACATTATTTGTAAAATGAGAAATTTTCCTCGAATAAAACGCCTATTCAATCAGAACGCATATTAATCGAATTATAAGGTTGCCTCATAAGTTTTGTCGCAAAAAAACACCAAAATTACAATAAAATATAAAATATTTTATCAATCGTCCACGTCATGCAAATGCGAAAAGTAGTCGCCATTGTTCTCAATACATCTCAGCCAACGTCCAGGGAGGCTGCGTATCCCATTTTGGAAAAAAAGCACGCGGTTTCTTGTCAAATCAATGTAGAAGATCTTCGTTGATATCGTTGACACCGGCATAATTCTTTCCTCTAAGTGCACATTTCATTGGAGAGAATAGATAGTAGTCAGATGGTGAGAAATCGGTGAAGAATGGTGGATATGGTAGTATGGTGAATCCAAGTGCATTCAGTTTGTCCTTAGTCTTAGCAGCCGTATGCAGACGAGCATTATCGTGGAGATAATGAACATTGTGGTTTCTTCCATATAGCAGCCGTCTGTGCCTCTGTTGAACGCCGATAATGAGACGATCCAGCTTAGTACAGTAGACATCCGCATTGATTTGGAGGTAAGACAAGAGCAGTCCTTTACTGTATCAAAAGACGGAGGCGAGATGCTTTCGATTTGTCAGTCTTCGTGCCGGTGTAACAAGTGGGTCTTCATCCGATTTTCTCCATGATCTATTGTTGAAAGCGCCTTCTTGTCCCAGTACACCCATATCTCATCGCAGGTGATGATTTGGGACAGGAAATCATTCCGGTGATAATTATCTAATAGCTGTTGACAAATTCTTTTGCGATTATCCCTGTTCTGTTGCGTCAGAGCGTGTGGCACCCAGCAATTTTCCAGGTATCGGTATCCCATTGCATTTAAGTGCCGGTACACCGTGGTTTTATCCTGATCAAATCCCTCTGCAATGTTCCTCGTTGTTCCACGCTTGTCTTCAGTCAGAAACTCGATTATCTTCTCGTCTATGTCAAAAGAGGGCCGCCCTTCGCAGACTTGATCGTCTGTGTTAAAGTTATTTTCACGAAAATTTGAAATCCACCTTTCACATGTTCTCTTTGAGACTGTTCCAACTTCAAGGGCCGTGTTAATTTTGTCAGTCATCTGTGAGGGTGTTAAATCCATTTTCCAGCAATAGTAAATTAATTTACGAATATCAGAGCGATTAAAACCCATTAGGATGATGAAAATGCTATTATTTTATTAAAACAAAAATTCATTTAGAACAAAAAATAAAAATTAATGGATATAAGTAGATCGCAAATGCTATTTTATCTAATTCACATTTTATTAGGAATTGCAAATATATAAGAATTATTTATGTGATGCAAGGATATCTGCAGTTAACATAAATATATGTGTAATAACTAATTTGTTATGATTTTTAAATTTTTCGAGCCAGCCAGATGATACTTTAAAATTATTATATTTATCAGAATTATATTTCTTTTATATTAAGCGCCATAGCCTGAAAATATTTATCTTTAACACTGTGAGGAATGTTTTGAATTGTGTGTTGATATTGTGCATGTTGTATGTTGATTCGGATTGTGTCTCTCCTGCACAGATGGATGATTGGTATTTTCTTTGATTCCTACTAATTAAAAATAATTTTTGAATGCAATATTTAATTTTTAATGATATTTAAAATTTTAATATATTAATTTAATATGTACCTTTTTAAAAATGTTTAGATTTAATTTTAACCAATTAGATTCTTTGTAATTAATAAATTTTATTAAAAGATTTTCATTTATTGAAAATAATTAGTATGAATTAAGAAAAAATATTAATTGAGAAAATGTCAAATAGCGAAAGTCTTTTGAATAATTGCAGTCATAACAATTCTGATTGTGGTGTTAATAAATGTTTGAAAAATCATATTGATGTTGTTAATAAACACGAAGACCTTTCTCATTTATATCCTTAATCCATTTTATGAGTTCATTTTCTAATTCTAGGAATTCATTGTTACAGCCTCCATCAGGTAGTTGTCGCATGATTCGTGTTGAAATGTCAACAATTGATAATGTTTTTTTTTATTTCCGTTTGATTTTTAATCCAGACTCGAATTGTCGATGTTGTTAAATTGTACTTTTTACCCAAACTGCTAAACCATGACAAGAACTATTGGCCTTACACTCTTTAATGACTTGAATTTTGAATTTTAAAGAATACGATTTTCTTTTGTCATTCATATTTGGTATTTCAAACATTAAGAAAATAAAAGATATTAAAAGCGTTAAAGAATTAATAAAAAAAGGGCTCAGCACCGCCCTGAAAATCAAATTATTTAACGAAATAATTTTTTATAAACCTTTAAATCTGTATTATTTAATTTATTATAAATTACTTACAGTGTAAAGTTTTGAAATTTTCAAACACATTACAAATAAATTTTTATTTTTATCAAATAAGTGAACCGAAGTATTAAATTTTAAACATATTATTTCAATATTAGTAATAAATTCCTAAAAAAATTTTTTTGAAAAATATTTGAGTTTCTCTCGAATATTACGCCCTGAGCGCTTTATTCGAATTGTGCACCCAGTATGTGTACTATTCGAACACAACACCTAGGCGTTTTTTTTCGAGAAAAGACGGTAGTAAATCCAAAAAAAATATTTTGCAAAAAAACTTTTTACGATTATCAACAAAAGTTTAAAATTTAAACTGTATTAAATTTTTGGTTTTTTCCTTCCATGCTTTATAATAAATTTATTATGTTATTTGTAACTATTAAATTGCATAATGGAGTTGTCGAATTTTTTGTACGAAATTTTCCCTTATACAAAAGAATGTAATAGTTACTATTAGTTCATACCAGAAAGAAAGAGACTTTTGAAATGTCAATATCATTTTTAACGAGCAATGTAAAAAACAACCCTGTGTAATACATTCATTCATAATCACCATTCTTCTTTATAACATTAAAGAGGTATTGTATCAGTTTTCCCATCTCAGATGACCATCGATCAGCAGAAATATTTTTCAGTTCTGATGTAATGAATTGATGTAACTCATCTGCATATTGAAAATTGGTTTTGTGTCGCTGATCTTCCAAGTAAGGGTGAATAAAGCGATCCAAGATGTTATAATCAGAGGAATATGGTGATTGACGGAGCAAGGTAGCATTCTTGTTTGCGAGAAACACGGACGTCACTTTGGAAACATGAGGCCTCGCGTTGTCTTGCACGAAAATCATGTTTCTCCAGTTGAGTGAAAACACATGTCGACTAAACTTCTTCTCTATATTAACAAGAAAAGTGACATAAAGCTCGCTATTCATGCTTTCTCTCTCCAGCAGCAGTTCGCAATGATATTTTCCAGTGAAGGACACTGCGATGACAGACATGATTTTTCTGTCAAACTGGCTACGCTTCACGACATGAATGGGTTCACTGTGATCACCATCAGGGGAGACCCAGCAACGGTTGCTTCATTTCTTACCAACAGTTCTCATGTAAAACCACTTCTCATCCACCATCACAATATGTTCATATTGGTGTTTGCTTTTCAAAATTTTCAACCATTCCTTTGCAGCAGTGACACGATTAACCTTTTGATCATTTGACAATGCATGAGGAACCCCCTTACAGGCAACAAACCAAAAGCCCAAATGGTCACTCACAATACGCTGAATGGTTCCATGGCTGAGGGATGTCTCATCTTCAATTTCATCAATGGTCACAGCACCATTGGCGTTAATAATTCCAGAGACCAACTGAATGTTTTCAGGGGTTGTTTTTGATGATTTTCTCCCGCAGTTTTCCAAAGCAAAAGAAGTTTTGCCATCGTCAAATTCAGTTATCCACCGATACACTGTATATTCTCCAACACTGTCAGCACCATGAGCAGAGATAATTTCCAGATAAATTTCACTTCCCGTTATGCCGAGTGAATAACGGGAGAAGGTATAGAAACGAAGATTTTTTCGATTTTCCGCCATCATACAGACAAATAAATCAACCAATATTCAAAGAAGTATTCAATAAATATTTTCTGTCAATATTTTGTTAACTATTACATATTTTTATTCTTTATATGTTACTATATACTGCGCAAGTAATTTCCGCCTTTACAGATCACAAACATAGAAATATAATATCATTCTCACTCTTTCTGGTACGAACCAATAATAACATAATAAATTTATTAAAAAATGTAAAAATAATTTCCCTGGTCCAAAAGATAACAAAAGATAACTTATGTTGGCCAAGTAAAGTTCTGCCGCATAAAGAACGGATTAAAAAATTTATTCTTTGATTTAATAGTCTGTTTGTCAACAAATCATTTCAGTGTACTTTATCTTTTAAATTATTAAATCAAAGTTCTTTTATTATCCTCGTAAAAATGAACGTTACTAATACGGTGGAGCTTTTGTTTGCTCCTTCCATAATGTGTGTGGATCTCTGAATAAGATAGTAGATCGACTGAGACAACGCTAAAATTCATCTGTTTAGTTCCAGGCTTATGGTCTGTGTGCAGACGTTTGTGCAAATTGATTTAATCAGGACTCTTAATGTGTTCCTGTTGGGACCATCATGATCATTATGAATTCCTTGAATTGTTCTAAACCGCTACAAAGAAGCAGTGTCGATTGTAGTAATCGTTATATTTTTTGATCCTCTGAAGATACTGTTATGGTGAAACCGATCTTTTTTGTTAATAAGTTTAATGAAAAATGATCCTAATTTTATTAATACGAGAATGATCCAAAAAAGTTCGAGAAAAAAGTCAACTCACTGTGACTGCATGTGTATGTGTTACAATTACCTGCTGCCTTGTTTGTGTGGTCTTGTAGATGTCAAGCAATTAGAAATAGAATAGAAGTGATTGGCTGACTGTATGTATGAATAAAGTTGACTGTTTTGCGATTTTCTCATTTTCTTCTATTTCAGAATAAAAAAAGACACAGTACAGGCACAACGCGTAATCGTTTATTTTCTGTAAAGGAAGGCACATCGCAAGCCAGCATTACGCAACGTTTATCCAGTGTATTGGTAATGCAGCCATACATCAAAGTGCCGTCTATAAGTGGGTGCAAAGATTCGAGAATATTATTCGAGTTTTACAATCGTTGGAGGATGATGCCAGGAGCGGTCGATTAACAACCTCATCAATTGTGTAAAATTCAAAAGCGATCAAGGAAATCATTTACGGTGATCGATGTGTCACTGTTAAGGAAGTTGAGGTACTTATCAACATGCTTCCAAGTTCTGTATACCACATCATGACCACAGAGCTCAAAATGAAGAACCTTTTTGTGAAATTTCATGAAACATAATCGCTTCCCAAATTGCCAACAACTGCTGCATAGAGTGCAAAACCTTGATGAGGAGTTTTAGAAGAGAATTTTTACAGTTGACGAGACCTGGCTGTCGTTTTAACTTCCCTGACAAAGCAAAACTCATCCCCTCTGTCGGCAAGGTAATGATCCGAGTATTTTTGGAATGTGATAGGATAAGAAGTAACAATCAACAGCACCAACTGCAACAACCTTGTGCAAAATGATCTTCGTCAAGCTCGGAAAAGCAAACGTCATGAGAAATTATCTGGAACACCTCTTCAGCAACAGGACAATGTGAATACCCATACCGCGACATTGACAGTGGATAACATCAACAAGCTCCATGCAGCAATTACTCTTCATCCTCCATATTCGCAGAACCTCGCGCCAAGCGATTACCACCGATTCTCCGCACTCAAGAAGACGCTACAAGGACACCATTTCCGAGATGTCGAAGAAATTCGGAAAACCGTCAACAAGTGGATCCATGAGGCATCTAAAAATTTCTTCAATATGGATATTGAGAATCTGAAGAAACGATGGAAGAAGTTCTTGCGTGTACGAGGTGACTTTATTGATAAATTTGACTATGATTCTGATGTTGAGTAATATGTTAATATGTTGATGTAAAAGAAATGTCATTTTTAAACTGTCAACTTTAAATGAACATTGTTGGGTTCTTGATCAAAATTATAACTCATTAATACCAAATTTTATTTTATCACAAACAATTATTCAAACAATTTTTCATCAAGGAACTTTTCTTCGTTTTTTTTGACCAGATTTTTATATAAAAATATGGAATTATAAATACTGAGAAGCTATTTTAAAATTGAAATTTTTTATTCTTTTTATTTTGAAAATTTACATTCAACTATTTTATGCAACTTAATTTAAATTAAAACTAACATAATTTATTGTAGTCATATTTTTAATAAATTAATAAAAATGATTTTTATTATTTTAGAATTAGTTTAATGTTATTTTCTTTTTATTTGTGAAAACGTTTTTAATTAATAAAAGATTTTAACGTTTTATTTATTATCAATACTTCAGTTTAAAAGCCTTTAATTACCGACAATAATTTAAAATGCAAAAATATACAATTTTAAATACAATTTAAAAGCATTTTTAACCTACAATATTTTTTTAATGTTTTTTAAATACAATATAAATTTTAAATACAAAAAATAATTTACAATATTCAAATTTTTATTATTATTACCATACATTAATGATAAAAGTTTTAATTTTAATTTTTTTTACGAAAACTGTTTAGAATTAAGTATTTGTCAAATCTTTAATTTGCAGAATTTCAAACTGACTTTAAAATTTAAAATTATCGGTTTTTTTACTTTACATCTCTGGTAACAAAGTTCATTATTTTATTTTGTAGAATAACTTAAAATTAGTACAAATATAATTATCCCTGTCTTAATATATTTCTTTTAAATCAATTATTTAAACATTCATTATTTCCCAATTAATTTCATTTTAAGTTTTTACTATACAATTAAAATTTGATTATTTCCGAAGATTACTTTTTAAAATTAATGAAGATATATTTTTTTAATTATAATTGCTTAGAAAACTTTTGATTTTAAATATTTCCTTATTTTAGAAATTCTTTATAAAAATTAATTGTTTCAAAAATTTTAAGAGTGAGTTTGTCCTTCACAAATATAACTTTATTTAGAATTAACTTTATTAGTCAAAATAAAAAGCATTACATTGAACACTCTATTACAACGGGTAACAAGTTTTTTATTCCAGTTTCATAAAATTCTGGAGTTCTGGAGGCCATGAAGTCGTCCAAGGCTCTTTCAGGATCTCCTTGGTTTCTGAATCATTTTTCACGAAGGAACTGGCTGAAATGTTTGAAAAGGTGATAGTCTGTAGGAGAAAGGTCTGGTGAGTACGGTGGATGAGGCAAAGTTTCATGTCCGAGTTCGGTTAACTTCAACATGGTCTTTCTTGCAACATGTGGACGAGCGTTGACATGCAGAAGAATTGGCCACTTTTTATTTGAGTAATGCCGGCCATTTTTTGTAGTTCTTGGTGCACTTTGTCAATTTGCTGACAATACTTTTCCGTTGTAATTGTTTCGCCTTGTTTCAGGAAGTTGTAATGAATTAAACCGTGTGCGGACCGCCAAACAGTTACCGTGACTTTTTTGGTTTAATTTTGGCTTTGGGAAAGGCTTTAGAGCCTCATTGAAATCCAACCACGGAGCTGAACGTCGCCGGTTATCGTATATGATCCATTTTTCATCACACGTTACAATTCGATCCAGAAACGGGTTGCTTTGATTACGCAAAAGCAGAGAAGAACACACGTTAAAACGACGATTTTTATGACTTTCGTTTAATTCGTGTGGCACCCACTTGTCCAGCTTTTTTACTTTCCCGATTTTCTTCAGATGGCGAACAATTGTTGACTGGTGAACGTTGAGTTCTTGAGCGACTTCCCGTGAATTTTTATGCGGGTCGGTATTGATTAACTTCTTCAAATGGTCGTCGTCAACTTGTGATGGTCGACTACCGTGTTCTTCATCTTCAAGGCTCTTGTTGCCACTACGAAACTTAGAAAACCAACGTTGTACTGTTCGTAAATTAGTGGTATGTTGTCCAAATACATTGTTAATATTCCAAGCCATTTCTGTCGCTTTTCGACCTAGTTTGAAATCGTAGAATAAAATTGTTCTCATTTCCTTCTTTTCTAACATTTCTAAAATAAAATAAATACACCTTAAATTAACAACAATAATGTCATACTTGGTATCAAAATATAGAGTAAAGTTTAAGCTTTAAAGTAAATTTAAATATGAATCTATTTATTAATGATTTTCTACATATTTCAAACAATGAATATTAAATACATTAAAAACGACATTTCTTTTGCATCAACCTAATATAGCATTTTTCCTGGCGCCAGTTTTATTTTTCCACGAACTTTGGGGAAGAAATATTTAAACATATTTGCATTAAAAAATCCTGTCCAAAATCAGAGCTAAAACTTTTATGGTTATGAATTACACAAAATTAAATATAATAACAAATAAGAAATATATAAGAAGCAAAGATAAATAATATAGAAACCAACCGTAAAGGACGTGTATGAAGAGCGATATTAAGACCAGGAACATAAGTAAAAATGAGAGCAAGTGTCGCTGATATGAACATTGCAATAGTGAGATAGTGATTCCACATTCCCTGACTGAACAAGGAAATACGCCTTGTTTTGCAAATTAAAAGATTAGCCCATTGTGTGATTACTACTGCGACAAAAAATGCAGTGTAACATGTATACTCCAGCTCCTTCCGCTGTCGGTAAGCCTGACAATCATGAATAAGAGTCATTGAACCCTTAAATTAATTTCATTTACCCATTCTTGACCATAACTGTCAAGTACGTCGTTAATCGCTCGTGAGTCCCACTCTTGACGCAATCCAACTAATCTTTGAGGCCAAAATCCATTTTCCGCCATCACAACGAAATAAGCGAAAAATCCGGCAACAGCTTCCATTATACCAATCTGACCATATGCCATTGACAACAAACTATGGGTTACGAGTTTTTCAGTTTTTGGGTCTCGAGGCTTTCTTAGCATAATATCACTTTCGGCTTCTTCATAGGCTAATGAAATAGCTGGCAGCTGAAATTAATTCCATGATAATCGGCCTAAACTGAAGAAATATATACCATATCTGTTCCAAGATCGATGAGCAAAACTGTTATTATTCCCAATGGCAAAGGTAACCCCAAGATAATGAAAAGTAGAAAAGGAGTCACCTCAGGAATGTTAGAAGTTAATGTATAAGCAATTGATTTTTTTATATTATCAAAAATTAATCGACCTTCTTCCACTCCGCATACTATTGTGGCAAAATTATCATCCAACAAGATCATATCAGCAGATTGTTTGCTCACATCAGAACCAGATATTCCCATTGCAATTCCTTTAATATATGTTGATTTTTATTAATCAATAAAGATGAAAACGTCAAGAAATAAAACATTTGTTTTAACAAAATATATTTGAGATAAGTATTTTTTCTATTTTGTTACATGAAAATTTGAGTTATTACTTGCAATCTTTAAATTAGATATTTATTAAGGATGGTTTATGAGATGGAATTCGATTTATCTCTCAGTTTAGTATGAAACCATTTTCTTCGAGAAAATAAAGAACTCGACAATTAGGTGAATATTTTGCATATTTTTTTATTGAAAATTTTGACTCGTTATCATTCCTTTTCTAAATATTAGGTTGGAAATTTTGAAACGGGCGTTTTTTGTTTAATCTGTGTTCATCTGCGATATTTCAATATTTCAATAATTCAATATTTTTATTTATAAAGCTTAAAGGTATTCTCCTTACTTGTAAAGTTTTTTTTGTGCTGGTATCCAATTTTTATTTTATTTTTATCCTAAACCAGATGGAAACAAAACGCGATTTGCATCTACTCTTTTTGTACGAGTTTAAATTAAATCGTACAGCAGCTTAAGCTTCAAGAAATATTAATCAGGCATTCGGAGATGGATCAACCAGATATTGGTTCCAAAAATTTCGTTCTGGGAATTTGAGTAAAGTAAATGAGCCTCGAGGTAGACCACCGACCTATATCGAATATGAGGAATTAAGGACAACTGTAGAATCCGATCCACACACAACTATTCGAAAACTTTGGTCCAAACTAGGAACTAGTCATACAGCTGTGTTAAAAAATTTGCGTGCAATAAATAAAGTAAAAATAATGGATTCATATGTGCCACACGAATTGACGGAACTGCAGATGATCGACCGCAAAAGCAAGTACGCATCTTTGTTACTTCGCAATACTCTTTTCGCAATACTATACAATATTACTACTTTCGCAATAATAATACACCCCGAAACCGAAATTTCATCAAAAAAAATTATGGTCACCATATGGTGGAATACCCAAGGAGTGATCCATTGTTCCTTTCTACAACCATGAGAAACTATTACAGCGATGTCTTATTGTTGTGAAATTGATGTCATGCATGAGAAACTTAAAAAAAATCAACCAGCATTGCTCAATCAACACGGCCCCATTTTATTGCACGATAACGCAAGACCCCATAAAGCTTCGATTACTGTTGACAAATTAAATTCTCTACAATATGAAATTTTACTACATCCTCCATATTCACCTGATATTTCACCGACCGATTACTACCTTTTTCGTAATTATGAATTATTTTTAAGAGAAAAAAATACAATAACCAAAATGATATTATAAAAGACTGAATTGTTTATTAACTCAAAAAATAAGGATTTTTTCAAAAGGTATATACAGGGTGCGGCAGCTATTTGAGAACAAAATGACATAAAGTTCAAAAAATGAATATACAATAGAAAAATAAAATTTATTACAATTTAAAATTTTACATATATTAACACGTACATAAAGGACTACATCCTTCAATGAAACCGCCATTAGCGGCAATAACGGCCTCTACACGTCGTCGAAACCGACTGCAGGC
>MQRK01218182.1:10275-25225 GCA_001938485.1 Girardia tigrina
TTTAATTTTTAAAAATATTTAACAAGCAAATTAATATAAAAATATTTTACCCTTTAAATTAAAAAATAATAAACTATTCAGGCGAGATAAAAAATTAAAATTAACCCCTCATAATGACTATAATTAAACAGAAATATTCTTTAAACATTGGTGAGAGTGTTTATTTGAAAGTCAATGAAAAATGCGAAAAACCACGAAGCTTGATAAAAATGCGATCAAAAGGCACATATTCCAAATCAAGAAAGCAAAAAATTGTCGAGAACCAATATTAGATTTCGATGCTTACACTACCGACAGCAATGACGAAAGATCGCGTTCACGAGATAGAAACTGATTTTATAAAACGAGTTATCTGAATACAGAAGCCCCCTCAATATCTAAATGATTATATGACTTGATCTTAAGATCATGACAGTCTAAATAAATGTTAATAAATAATATTATTAATTTAATTGCTAAAATAATTATAATTTAAGTAATGAAATATATGTATATAATTTTAAAATAAGAATTCTAGCATTGAAAACTAATAAAAACTAATAGTAATATTAATAATTTAATAAGTTAATAATTTTTTAAACAAATTGCTTAAGTAAAATTGGATTTGGAATCAGAAAATGACAAAGATGAATTTGAAAACTGATAGTTCTATTGTAAATGTATTGAAAATAATGCTTGTATTGAAAAATAATGTAACAATCATCCGTAATTTAACTGAATTAGACAAAAATATAAAAATAATCTAACCGTATAATTTTTTAAAAAAGAATAATCGAATCGAAGATTATTATTATTACTTTATGTTTTATTAAAAATTAAAGATAATACTGAAAAGATATACAATTTTTATAAAATAAATAAATTTCATATAAATAATATCAAAACCTTTTTAAAGCATTATATTACCTGCTTCGATGTCCAAACCCGTAAAACTGGCATTCCAGCGATTATTGAATTTGGATCTTCTTCTGCCGCTGAATTAACTGTGTCATTGGCACCAATGACTAAAACTAAATCAGTAACAGGGAAATCATGATTAATTTCATCCATTTCCAAAACAATATCATAAGGCACTCCTGCTTCAGCCAGTAATACATTCAATTGACCAGGCATTCTTCCAGCAACGGGGTGGATACCAAATCTGACGTCTTTGCCTTTAGATTTTAATATAGATACTAATTCGGCAAGAGGATATTGCGCTTTTGCAACACATAATCCATAACCAGGAGTAATAATAATATTTTTAGCGTTTACAGCCATTTCTGCAACTTGATCAACAGAAGCTTCCGTATGAATACCTTCAATTTTCATGGCTTTTCCACCAGCATATGAACTAGTTCCATAACCTCCAAGTATAACATTCGGCAGAGATCGATTCATGGCTTTACACATGATATAAGATAAAATTGCACCACTGGATCCAATCAAAGAACCAACAATAGTCATAAGATTATTGTTTAACATAAAGCCTTCAGCGCATAATGCCCATCCAGAATAACTGTTTAATACAGTAATAACTACAGGCATATCTGCTCCTCCAATAGCAGCGGTGAGAGTGATACCCATTAAGGAACTCAAAGTTCCAGTAACTCCTAACATTGATAACCCGGTAACGTAATCTGAGCTGTGCAAAAAGAGTCCCATTGCTCCGACATTACCAAGTAACATTCCAAGATTCAATGCATGCCGTCCCGGTAGCAATAATGGACTAGAATTGAGCAATCCTGTAAATATTTCCAATAAAAAATAACAGTATTTTTATAATAGTTTGCAAATATTAGGAATAAATAGACGATATTTGAAAAAGAAAAATTTCATACAAGAATGTTTATCAGAATTTCAACAGATGCTATTAAATCTAAGTTCTATATATAATATTAACATTTTAAAAATAAATGAAAGAAATATTCACAAAATAGCCACTTAAAATTTAAAATAAGTTCAAAAATAACCCGTGATTTTTAAAATCTATTTTTAATTTTGAGTTTAAATTTTATGTTAAAAATTGATAAGATTTTTAAAAGTGATTTATTAATATCTATAATATTTGTGTTATTTAAACAAATATAATGCCAAACATTTAATTACACTCCCCATGATCTCAAGATCAAAACACAGTCATCTATATGTTTAGGTTGCTTTCATACTTACATTGGTTGTTCTGTAGATATCACTGTCATTGTCTTTATGGTTCGGTGGTTTCTTTCACACATGTCCTTTCCTTAATGTCGACAGGCTAATAAAAAACCTTGTTCATTTTCCATTTATCCAATAACTATTTTATTGTGGCACTTCTGTAAGGAGATCCATTGTCAGAAAAGAAACGTTTAGGTGACTCAAATTCTGAAAATAAACTATCCATATGCCAGCTCATTTCCTCGGCGGATTCATTACGCAGCTTTCTTCAAATGCAAAACCTTGTTGTCGAATCAGTTATCGTTAAAAATCAACATTGTTGAAATAAGTGAAATCGCTGTAGATTTGGTACCACAATTTGTCAGTTGATAGTCAATGTTGATGCTTTTCACGTGGAGCTGGGTAGATCTTCGAACACTCATCACATTGTTTTAAGACTTTCATAACTTTATCCAACTTGAATGAGCAAACACAATATTTTTCTTTTAGTAGTTTATTTGTTTTTTTGACCCCAAAGTGACAGATATCATGTATTTCCTTGATTTCCTCAACGCTCAGATTCACATTCGCTTTAAAAGCATTTACTGAGACTTTTATCTTTATCTACTGTTTCGGAACTCTGGTCATACTATCTAACAAATTAGACTGGGATTTAACTAACTCGAGTACCACTTCTAGTTTTACCTGGTCCTTCTATTCTCTGATAATATCAAACCTTCATCTTACTAGATTTTCAGATAAGATATGGGTTCTGGGTTATGTATGTTCTTGAATACTGACATCAAATATACAAATCCAGTTCGCTCATATTAATGTGGTTTGTGTCGTCCTCTTTTCTTAACCAATTCGCAGCTCATATTTCACAAAATATATTTAATAACTAAAAGTATGCGTATATAGACGAAAATAAATTTTACCATTAAATAGTTTTCTTGAGTTAATATCTTTGTAAATAAATTACTGTTATTTCAAATTAAAAACATTTTTATTAATCACTAAAGCTGTAAAAATGAACGAATATTGTAAATTTCTAAACTCACTATTTAAACAAACAGTGTTACACATTTTAATTATATAAACAAAGCCCAAACAAATTTATACTTAAGGACATTGAAAGCAACAAACCATAAAGCTTAAATTAAAATGGTAATAACAATAAAACTTTACCTTGAAGTTTTCCAAAAGCAACAAGAGATCCAGTGAATGTAACACCACCAATAAATGTGCCTAAAAATGCGACCGATTTAAGAACATCGGCTGATGGATTATCTACTAAATGGGGAAATTCTACCATAAAATTAGCTACACAAGTTAAAACGGCTGCAGCTCCAACAAGACTAAAAAGTAATCTGATACAAATGAATCGCAAAAAGTGAAATTACCTATGAAACAAAGCCACCATTTGAGGTAAATCAGTAACTTCCATTTTTTTGGCCATCACTGTACCAATAGTTCCTCCGGCACCGAGACAAGCAGCCATTTGAACCAAAACTTGAGGATCAGGCCAAATAATGCCTAATGTAGCAGTTATGCCTCCAGCAACCCCGATCATACCCAATGTATTACCTATTTTATTATTGTATGAAAAACTTATATATAATGTGGTAAAATGAAATGAAATAAAATATAAATTAAAAATTACTTTAAAAAATGACTAACTGATTATGAATTAAAAGTACTAAAAGAATTAAAAGAATAAAAAAGAAAACATTTATGAACAATACAAAGAGACCCATTTCAGTAGCACTATCTGCGGAAAGCATCATTCTTCGATTAATATAGTTTTTGTATATTTATTTAAATCTTTGATTAATGAGTGAGATTATTTTATACTTTTTAATTGATCAAAATTTTATTTGCGTAAAAGTAAATTAAGTAAATTTTAAAATAAACATTAGTTTTTTAATTATATTAAATTTAATAACTTAAATGATTTACTTAAAAGTATTATTTAAATTTCAAATTACAAAACTTTTAATAAATTAGTATTTATACATTAATCTCATTAGATTTAAATAATTAATCAATAACACAAATCACATCTAGATATGAGAGTCACAAATCTAAACAGCATACAAACAACAAATCACAACATTCAGAAGTTTCCCTCACGATCCTAATTGGTAATAAATGATAAATCTTTAGAAAATACAATTTGGCAATGTTGGTCAGACGATTTTTTATTAAAATAATTTTATTAAAAAAATATTTTTTTATAATTTCCTGATGATTTGACAGTATCTACTTTTTTTAATGGATTACTTTTTATCTTCTTAAATCCAAGCTTGCCATAAAGGGGTGCAATTTGCAATTCTTCATACAACTCTTCTGCTTGTTAAAACATCTTGATAATTTATTGTACGCATTAATTAATATTTTAGTGCTCAATTTTGTTCTGTTTAAAAAATGCTTTTTGTTAAATAATTGAAATTTTATCAAATTATAAAAAGAAACTAGAAATCCAACCTTACCTCAAAATTTTTACGTTTTCCGTGTCGTCAAAATCATTAAATCGTTAGCAATCAGAATATCTATCTATCTATATACAGTCAGTCCGGCACAATATGAACATAAATAAATAAAAAACTGTGAATTTGGTAAATTAAAGGTTTACTGCTGATTAATAAGGTATGTTCATATTATATAATTTTATGAAAACGGCGATACTTCGGTCCCGTGGTGTTCATATTGTACACGACTAGTTATATATATATATATATATATATATATATATATATATATATATATATAATAAAAACAAAGGTGCTTTAATAATAAAGTTTTGTGATGTTCGTTTTAACTCCCTAATTTGTTTATCAGAATCATGTTTTATTTCGATTTTTATATCATTGAGTGCCGGATTTTTAGATTTGAATACAGAAACAAAAACTATATCAATCAAAGAAAGATGCTTACTGAGAATTGTTGTGAAGAATCTGTTTGTATTGTTAATAAATGTTTACATTCAAATTGTGATGTTGTTAATAGAAAACGCTACGGAAAATATTGTTGGATAGATGGATATATAAATATGGACCACCTAAAGAAATCCATGTGGACAGAGGCAAAACATTCGAATCAGAACTATTTAATATTTGATGAATGCTAATATTATAATCCTCATAACATTGTATTTTCTTCCGAGAAACTAAGTGTTACAATCAATTTTACCGTTTTTATTTTATAAAGTTATTTTTACAAAATCTTAATACAATTGTTAATTATCTTTATATTCTTTCATTCCTTTCAATATTTTAATTTGTAATGTCATAATACGCTATGTCAGTTTTAAGAAAATCAATCAAGTTTATGTGAAAAATATTATTTAATTTAATATTTTTATACGTAGAGATACAAAATTTATGGATCAATAAAGTTAATTTTAAGCTAATATCCATTTTGCAGGAAGACATGTCAACAAATTAAAATGAAGGACATGATTTAAACTAAAAAATCTAGTTTTTGAGGTCTAAGCACATATTTTTAAGAAGATAACTGCTAAAAATAAAATATTAAAATTAAATAAATTCTCACCTAATCTACTGGTACTTTGATTACTGAGGCCTGAGAGTGCTCCCACGCAACATAACGACGAGGCAAGATAAGCTGCTTGATGTATGTCAGGTAGATTTAATGTAGTACTCAAACCATATGCTCCAAGGAATGTACATGCAGGAATTAAATACAGATATCTGTACTCCGGTGGATCACCTAAATGTATACTTTGAATTGATAGAATTATGACAAAAATCTAAGATAACATTAAAGATTATGACCTTTGGATGTTTTTTGTATTCTATCTGCTAGTTTATTTTAGTTGATTATGCTTATAAATCAAGTACCATTAAACACAAAATTTATTTCTAAAAAATACTATGAGAATTGATGACATCAAAAATAAATATGTAAGCAGTTTATTCATATTTTTAATACAATAACAATTTGAATATTATGGAATTTTAATTGTAAAGATACGATATTTTCGTTTTTCTGGGGAAATTATTTACCAGCAATGATATGTTCAATTTTGCTCTCATTAAAACTATCCTGATTTTTAATGAATTTTAAAATTTACATATTGTATGATGAGAAACATCAATAATCCATCTAAATTCATTAATCGAATATTTAGCTCTAGAATTTCTACTCTTTATGTATATTTTTCTTGAATAATGTTAGAATCTCATTGTCATAAAAAGGTGACCCGACAAAACATTTAGAGTTTAAAATTATAACAATAAGAAAAGTAACAGAATATTAAAATTAAGAGTAATAAAATGAAAAGAAGAGTAAAAAATAAAACATTAAATTATATTTCCAGATTATAACACAATTTTTTTTTATTTGGATTATAATTTTCTGTTAACATTTTTATCCGTTTGTTTATATTTACATATTAGTTTTTTGAAGACTCTGGTCGTCGAAATCCGGCTTGAAAACGTTTGTATTCTGTTTCCTTTATATTTTACTCTTTTTAAAATGTTCCAATATTTTAAAAATTGAGGGATTGTGGCACTCCACGGTTTGTTGAAAGGCTGAATTATTTGTACGCGGCATATCCCCATTAGCAATACTAAACATATTCCAAATGTTTAATGGAAACATTGGTACTACTCTACGGTCGCGACTCATTCCTCAAATACAATTATCCTCCCAACAATTTATTAATTCTAGACTAATTCTTAACAAAAAAATTTAAAATGTTTTAAAATATTTGGGATTTAAACAATATAATAATAGTCGAAATAATGATATTTTCACTAAGAATTTGGACAAAAATATAAATAATCTTTCAGCGCTTTTGTCGGGGCACCTCATAAATAGTATAATGAACTCTTTATATAAAGAAACATTTGAATTAATCAATTAATCCGTACATCAATTTATATAAAATCTGAATCGATTTTAATAAAATCAGCTAAAAAAGTTTATCATTATTCAATTATTAATGATTATTCCCCAATCTTAAGATCAATAAAAAATTTACAACAATTCTCAATTAAAAATAATAACTTATTATCTGGATGAATTTCATTACTTTAAATAAATAAATATTTCAAAACATTTAATAATTATAATTTTGATGATTCAAATATTTTATTAACTAACATTATAAAATAAGATAAAATAAATTTACTTGGTCTTTTAAACATATCCAACATGCGTTGAGTGACAAGAAATCCACCTCCAATGTTGATTGAGCTAATGAAACATGCAGTTGCTGCCATGGCTTGAGGTATTCCAGAAGGAAAATAACCACCACCCATCAAAATAAGACCTCCAACGGCAGTAATGCCGGATATTGCATTAGTAACTGACATTAATGGTGAGTGCAATGCAGGAGTAACTCCCCAAACCGTATGATAACCTTGATTTTTAATTGTAAATCGAATGATTACACACAAATTATCTTGACATACCCACTATACCAGACAAGCCAAATGTGGTGACCATGGCAGTAAATGCTGGAGATGGAGATATAACTCCCAAACCCAAAATAGTGCCTAAACCAGTTGTATATAGAAAAGAATCTTTTAATGTTTTCGAGAAATAATTTATTTCAACAGGCTCAGGTTTAGCTGGCTTAACTGATGTTTCTTTAGGTGTTATAGGTGCAAGTGATACTGGAGGCGGCCATAATAGTTCTCCGTTATGAATAATACAGCTTCCTCGAACCACTTCATCTTCCATATTTAAAAAAAAGTGATCTTTTTCTCCTGGTTTCATAGTTCAATTAAGTAATCTACTCAAAACGATATTTACCCATTGACAAGAGCAATTTACTAATATTATTTCCATAAAGCGTGGACGACTGTGTTGGCAATCTGCTTGGTAGATCAGTATACCCTATATGAACCAC
The DNA here is from genome assembly GCA_001938485.1 of Girardia tigrina. Lineage (NCBI taxonomy): Eukaryota > Metazoa > Platyhelminthes > Tricladida > Dugesiidae > Girardia > Girardia tigrina. Next base: position 18,272 of record MQRK01218182.1, read on the forward strand.
ATCCTTGTAATAAGATAACTCTCCTGGTTTGGTTGTTTCTATATTCCCACCAGCTTCTGCGGCAAGATCAACTACAACCGATCCTGGTTTCATAGATTCAATCATTTCCTGGATATATTCAAATTAAATTTTAATAAATGAAATTTGAAAATAAATATTAATCGGTAAACAATTAAAATAAAAACTACCAAAATGTTATTAAATTGAAAATTGTACAATCACCAATTTTAAATCTTAAAATCATTAAATTGGATTCCAAAATGAAAGAGGTTATATCCGATTTTTCAACCAAAATCCCAATTAATAATGTTATGATATTCAATGAATCAATTTTATATCAGGACATTTAATCTATTCTCTAACGTGTAAAACACCAAATTATAAATTTATACGTCAACATAAGTATATAATAATTAAATGGTTTATAAATGTCAAGCTCTATCTGTTTATCTTGTCCTAAATAAAATCTCCATTTAGATTTAAATTAACTAAAATATTTGTATCATAATCATTTGTTGTGAAACATACAAATTATTACGAGTTAAAAATAGTAAAAAATTAGATATTTGAATATATTATAATTTATTTTATACATTTGATTATGATAGAAACTTAATATTTATTAAAAAAACATAAAAATTACTCGTGTAATCAGTTTTGGAGCAGGTTTTCCTGGAATTAAAGCAGTCGTAATGATGATATCAACTTCTTTGGCCTGCTTTGCAAATAAAGCCATTTCTGCTTCTATAAATTCTTTTGACATTTCCTTCGCATAACCTCCGGTACCTTCTCCAGATTCCTGTCAAATATATACATATAAATATTTCATCCTTTATTCACAATTTAATTGAACAAACTTTATTTTTGTATATGTTATATATATATATATATATATATATATATATATACATTAGAACACACAATATCTTGACACTTGCAAATATTTATGTATTTTCAAAATATCAAATAGAAATCTTATAACAATAATAGATGATAAAATTTCCTAAATTTAAGAAAACCATTTTCACTGACGAAAACCACCCTCTTGACGAAGCTCGCGCTCCAAAAAGCTTTCAATCTTTTGCTGTTTTATTCTGTAACACTTTTAAACCATAGATTTGAAAATGTAAAAATAAAAAATTCAAATTCGAAATTAATTAGATTGATTCAAACAATTATCAATAAAACTTATAAATTTTATAATTATAGGGTTTTCACTTTAAATTGAGAATTTTTCATTTTTAAATTAGATATTTTCATTTTAAATTGAGAATTTTTGAATTTGAATTGATTTTTTTATTTTGAAACTATTCTTTTTTTACTTGAGATTTACTATTTTGAAATGATTTTTCTATTTTGAACTGAATTGTTGTCTTCAGTTATAATTTGGCTAACTTTATATTTTAATTTTAAGTTCAAATTGTCAAAAAAATTTACACGGACTGGTAGAATTCTACTGCGGACGGCGGTTGGAGACCACTAATTTAAACAATTATTAAAATTTAAACAACCACTTTTAAAATTAAATTAATATTTCACAAAGAATATTTTAATAATAATTTTCTTAAAATAAATGAAATTTATTTTTAATTTAAAGTATAAATTATTTTTGTAATAATTAAATTGTAATTTAAATTTGTTTGAATAATAAGACGTTAAAGAATATTATTAAAAAAATATCAATGAAGAACTATGACGAGCTACGCAAGTTTTACGGAGAATTGTTCTAGTGGCAATTCAAATTTTGATACAAATAAATGTAGTGAAAACTCAATTAATGTTCTTCATAGTTATATTTGGAAAAAATAAGAATTTTTAATTAATAAAGTTACTGGGCTTTCAAAATAGATAAAGGGTTTATATCCTTTTCACAGAAGGTTGAACTTAGTAGCCGACTTTCGAGATGTATAACGTTAGTTTTAATACAAACTCAAATTGAATTGCAAAATGACATTCAAATTCTGAAATATTTATTTAAAATAAAAACATGTTAAATAAAATAAAATAAAGTTAAAATAAAAACTTTGAGGACGACTTTGTTACAAAAATAACTTGATAAATTCAGAAAAACAATAAATTATTTAATTTGATTTATAATTGTTATTAACTTAAATATTAAACTTCGGGTTACTCTAATTCTATGAATTTAAGTATGTATTATAATACTTTTTATAAATAGTAATATTTTTGTATTTTTTCTCATTCTCTATTTTATGATAAGTGTTTATTGGCATACGATTTAAATATATTTAGTGGCGCCAATTCTATAACAAAAAATATTCTTTTCAAAGAACGTGTTAATACATATTACAATATTATATATTAATTTAATTCTTTAAGGTTTAAATATGATCAGTTAGATTGAAAAAAATATTATTTTAGAGTTTTATACGGTCAACAAAATGATTATCGGCTTAAAATTATAAATGTTGATAAACAAATGACTTGTGAGTCAAAAGATATTTTTAATAAAGGAATGACTGGTGACTGAATAATTTACATAAGACTTGATATTGAAAGTCGCATCAAAATTAATTTAACAAAACTAATTCGTGATGGTATAAAGGGTGTTGAAAATTCATTTCAATAATATAAGTATATCGTAATAATGAAGTTTTACTATTAGAAACTTCATGACATTATAGGCACAAAAATTTCATTTCTTTGAATCTTTTTATCTATAAATTTTTATGTTGCAATCCAAATCAATTTATTAAATTTTAGGTATGTTATTAAATAGATATGAACGTAACTTTTCTCTCTGTATCTTATTGGAAATGTTTTCTCCATCGTAGTTGATTTGTTTATAGATTGTTCTTATGTGTCATTTAAAATGATAATAAAATCATATGTATATATAAAAAATATATGGAAAAATTTTAAATTAGAGAAAATTTCGAGAAATTTATACTATTCATTAGATCAAAATCTTTCATGTCTAAATAAACTTGATTATATATACTTACATGTATATTCGACTTATTTTAGGAAACTTTGTACAATCTTGATTCTTCCATATTTTTCGATCGTATACAGTCAAAAATATGGAAGAATCAAGATTGTACAAAGTTTCCTAAAATAAGTCGAACAAAGGTCTATGGATTGCAATTTGGTTTAACAAATAAATTTAAACTTGACGGGTGTCAAAAACTTTAACATTGGAGAGGAAGACCTATAACAATGGTAACCTGTTTGAGCCAATCATGCATACTTCCCTTAATGTCCCTCGGAAACTAGGAGGGCTTGAACCCGTTTCTAGGCGAAAGTGTCTCAGAGCTAGCTGAAATACTTTTCAGAAATGTCGGCTGTAAATTCTTAGAACCAGTGGATTAGCAATCCACTTATAAGGCTAGATACTTTCTGGGTGTGAAGGCTGCTAAGCTAATCAGGAGTACTCGAGTTTGAGAACTGCTGTGAAGCATAGCGAATCAATCAGATTGGTATCGGACTGAGCAGTATTGTGATGAAAACCGTGGAGTTGAATCCCTAGTGTGGAGTAGTATGAAGGCACCATCAACGTACCAGTACCTCTGGTACGTTGATGGTGCCTTTTGACTTAATTCATTTATAGGATGTGAGGAGCACATTGGAGAGGGGATCTCAGTGAGAATTACCGAATAATATTTACGATGAGTTCACACTTTTTTTCAATCTCTTGAATTATTTTATGCAAACCAAAAAACGATAATTTCGGAATAATTGTCAGAGGAAATTGACTCTTCAAAAGCGATGTTTTTATCATATTTCCAAGGCCGCACGCGGAGATGCTGGATAATTAAAAATGATAATAATAATTAATAATGAAACTGAAAGACGAGTCCCCAGTAAAGCCCTGAAATTTATGCTAATGCCCTGAAATTTAAAAAATCAAAAATAGAAACAGAACTTGGAACGCTGATATTGCACACAAAGCACTAGGACCTATGCTAAATGAAGACTGGATCGTCGTCTTTCTATACCAAATTAATACATAAAGATTTGTACGTAGAATGTGAGAGGAAGTGATGAACAGAAAGTTATTGAGTATCACGGATACATTTAACAAATTAAATGCAACTACTGTCATAATAACGGAGACGCACAAATGTACTATTATAATTGAGAAGTACGGAAATTGGACACTGTTTAATAGTGGACCACCCATGGAGCAAAGAAAATAAAGGGAAGTGCGGTTAATAATTCGTCAAGAGCAACATTGAATTTTTAGCATTTCCAGGCTTTATATTCAAATTGAAAGTTAAAAAGAGTCAGGCAGTGGATAGGTGCCACGTGACCATTTTAGTGAAGAGATTAAAAAATCTATAGAGAAAGAAAATTTTTAAGACTTCAGGTTTATTTGTAACTAAGACTCGTAAGTCAAAAAGAATTTAAGCAATGTCGATAAGCTAGATTTCATCTGGAAACGTCTACTCAGCACTTTCCCTTTTTGATTCGGGCAAGTACAACGACAAAGATTTTTCATCTTCAGTGAGAATGTTAAGTAATGATAAATTTTCATATTGCTGAAACAGATCGAGATTATGCTCTCAACATTGAGTTCCAGCATCCATCATTTCCCCACTAAGGAATTCGCCTACAAATCAGATGATATTATCCGTATTCCCATAGACGTAATGATTGATTGGTAAAAATTGAGCTGCTAAATCTTTAATTGTAATTCGCTTTTTATGTCTCCCAATTATTTCTATCTCACTTCTGTTTGAACTTCCAATTTCTACAGGACTAACACAAGCAAGTTCATCGTCCATGCATAAATTCGGACCTACACAAAACTCTTTAAATGGTTCTCATATCTATACACAACATTCTAATCATCAATAATGTCTTTTCCACACATAATTTTCTACACAGTAAAATACTTGATAAAACTTCTGAGTTCCACGTCACGGAAATTGTTTTTAAAATTCCAAGAACAATAAAATAAAGAAATGTGATAAGTTAAACAATTATCGTTTTTTTTACTACAGACACATAAGTACACGTATACACAATTTTATTCTTAAACTATGTTCTTATCTATGTGATTCCTCAAAAGTTTTGGTCGTTCCACGTTTATGAGTGTTTCAATATTAAAATGAAAAATCTAACATTTGTAGTTGATTAATGTAAATATCAAAAGGGCACTGTCAAAAATAAATACATGAACATACATCTCTAAAACAGAACCGAATAAATAAAATACATTAAGCTTCTTGTGAACAAACTTTTAAATTTCTTATTTCTCATCTTTTTATTTTTATTCTAAAACTCGGCTGGATTGGATTCCCACCTTGGGATATGGTTATGAAGAAATTACTAAAAATGCACAAGGAATTCGAATTACTAAAGATATGATTGAATCTTTTGCATTATTTAATTGAATCTAAGTTCCCTTTCAAAGATCTACAGAGTTCTGTTAGGCTAACTGAAATTGAAATGAACTAATAGAAAACACCTGTATTGAAGTTGACTGAAATTTACCAGCACTGATAATCCGTTGAGAAGTTTGGGATATTCACAAAACTTTATATGCGGTATCCACATTGTGGGTTCTACATGACTTTACAGACATTTAAATATCTGTTACAACCCTCATCGGTCCAAATTTAATACAGCTAGGATTCTCATTTTATTTGCCTTTTATATTTAATGTTCTAACTTTACAGAAGTTGAATTTTAAAAGTGCCAAGAAAATTTTTAAATAATAAATAAGAGTCATTTTTTTTTAAGAATTATTATTTAAACAATAAAATCATCAATTTACCTTGACTTGAACTTCTAAAAATTCGGCTCCAAAACTTTCAACTTGTTCTTTAACTGCTGATCTTGTGTCAAATCCTCGAACAATGGCACCCATGTTTTTAGCAGTACCAATTGCCGAGAGACCTGCAACTCCACCACCAATAACTAAAACTTTTGCAGGTGGAATTTTTCCAGCAGCGGTTATTTGACCTTAAAGAAAGTATATTGTAATGAATCTGAAAACGTATTTATAGGAGACTTAAAATAAGACTTTATAAATCTCGTTGGGTCTAATTAAAAACTAACAATTTCCAAATCAGCAATTTTTAAGAGTTGTAACTTAGGTGCAAAATAATGACTGAAATTTAAACCCACAGAAATTCTGATAACCTATCACGAAAAGTTCATCATTGATAAATAAAAACGAGGTAATATTTCAATCCACTGAGACAATATAAAACAAAGTAAATATCACATAAGAAAATTATGAAGCTGTGACAAGAAATACTACTGAGTTTGTTGTACTCAGCGTCCATTGTTACACTTGATAATGAAGTTAAGGAAAAGTACGAGTTGATGAATTAAAAATCCATCTTGTGTCTAGAAAAAGTAAGACTTATATGATTAATCTTGAAACGTTTTTGATAAACATAAATAAATATTGACAATTGTAACCTTAGTAAAATAAAATATTTGAAGAATGTTTCGAATTTCACTTTGTACATCATTATCTATGCAATTTCTAAAATAATGGAAATATAATAGCAGAATATACATCTAGTCCGGTTAAGGAACAAGAAATTGAAGTACCTATTCAATTTCAAAAATATTTCAAATTTCAAATGTACATAAAATATTAAAATAAAATGAATAATGACGATTCAATGCATCATTATTATTACTATTAAACTAAACATAAAATTATTTTATACTTCCGAAATTGGAAAAATAGTCAAAAATGCATACAAAATAGCAAAAATCATAAAAAAATCATAAATACACCTATCCTTAGATTTGCAAGGTACTTAATTTACACGGTTTAAAATAATGAAAAAATGTTGTTAGTTTTTTTAGTCTTATAATTTTTCAATATACCAGTGGTATAATTAAGAATATCATATTGTTGATAGCACTCTTAAAAACTCAATTAAAAGTTACTTAACGCGCTCTTTCATATATATATATATATATATATATATATATATATATATATATATATATATATATATATAT
>MQRK01218193.1:0-13464 GCA_001938485.1 Girardia tigrina
TAATTTTTAAAAATATTTAACAAGCAAATTAATATAAAAATATTTTACCCTTTAAATTAAAAAATAATAAACTATTCAGGCGAGATGAAAAATTAAAATTAACCCCTCATAATGTTGATTTTTTTTTATTAATTCGTTAATACTAAAAATATTTTTGAAATATAAATTTAATAACTTAGACTAATGTACTAAAATAAATTTAATAAAATTTAGTGCCATAACATTTTTGCATATAATTTTAAGTTTTCGTCGTTACGCTGTTTACAGCGAGTTCACGTATATTTGATTTGATTTTTTCAGATTCATTCTTAGAATTTTTTGGAGCATGCATGTGATCACTAACATTCAATACTGTTCCATTAGTTTCTTTCCTCAGTCTTCCGGTACACTCTTGCTTGACATATCTCCATGAAGATGATCCATCTTGTTTCCGCTTTTCACAATGATATATGTACCATTCGTAAAGCCTTGGGGTCTTTTTCTTTCTGTCACTTAATGATATTCATAATATTCAAAGTTAATTTGTCTGTTTGTAGTTATTTAAAACAAATTTATTTTTTATATTTATCAAAATATAATTTTTATATTTATAAATTTATGCATTTTTTAATTTAAAAGGTAAAATATTTTAATGTTAATATGCTTATTGAAGTAATCGAAAATGATTTATTTCAAACCAATACAAATAAGTACAACGATCTAAAAAGAAAAACAAGATAATTAATACCAAACCACTCCACAACAGCAACACATAAGCAAAACACAAACAATCGCATAAAATGAATATTAAAACAAAATACAATTTAAAACAAACATACCACACTTATTAAATATTTTAAAATTAAAAATGATATAATAAAACAACTATTAAAAAAATCAAATACGTATTTAAAAATAAAATGTTTTTAATGTGTTTTTTAAATATTTTAAAAAATTAAAAATGATATAATAAAAGAAAATCATAAAAAACTTAAATATCTATTTAAAAATAAAAAAATATGTTTTTAATGTATTTATTAAATATCTTAAAATTAAAAATGATAAGAAAACCATTAAATATTAAATATTTATTTATAAATAAAAATATTTTTACAGTCATAACAATTTATATATTTTAATAWAAGTTATGRAACRATTTTAAATAAATTTTAAAATAAATTTTTRGTTWTAATGTGAAAWKTATTTAATWAATTTGCAAGATTTTAAAAATTGAATCGAAAAGAATTTAATAGATTAATTTGTGGTGAGATAATTAAATTAACAGAAAAATTTGTTTAAATATGTGAATTGTTGTTATATTAATAAATTTTGATGTTAAAAAAATGAATTCAGATATTTATGTTGCAACCACTTCTCACAAATATAAAATCAACATATTTTTAAAAACATTTATTAAATTTTTGTATCGCATTTGTCGGGTCTCGAATAATAAAACTAAATTATTGTTGGTTATTTCAGAAAAGATATATTATTCACAATTTTAGAGATTTATTACGGCCTCATATGGTTATCGATATATTTATCAACAAAGTTTGAATGCTCCACAAAATTCAAATCGAATATTTGCATAAATTCGACAGTCATAATTTTCATTTGGAAACCAATACCGTTCTTAACAATACCAAAACGATGCTCCAATCCCAATATAAAAACACTGGTAATCACATCCAAATGCTCGTGTATCTCTATTTCCATCAATAATCAATACATTCGATTGGCCGATTACATTGAAAATTTTAAAATAATTAATTTTCCCATTTTACGAATAAGATCGAATGCCTTAGTGAATATTTCCAAACTTAAGGAAATATCAATTAATCATATCGATTCAATTTTTATTGAGGCTTTTGCGTTTTACGGTTTACAAAACAACGTACATTTTAACTTACGAGTTTCGCATCTTAAACATATCGCTATTGATTGGCTGGGAAATGATCAGTTGCATGTCATTAATGTACCTCCTGATGTTTTTAGAAATTTAAACTTTATAAAAAATAGGTAACTTAATATTGTGTATATATTGAATTTGTTTATCGAAGTGAAATTGTTTTGTTTTCATATTAGTTTAGAGATTTTATTTGCATTTTTTTGTTTGATCATAATGTAAGGACGATATGCTAGATTATTCTCAGTGTTCCAGGTAAAGGTGAATCTTTATTGAAATATTATTGGATATTAATGGAAAATTTTTACTTTTTTTGAAGATTGTAAACATAGAGTCGGTTTTACTTTGCTCATTTTGAATATTAATTAATGGGTTGTAATGTCTTATCAATAATGATTCACAAAATTATCGATAATAATGTGAATCAAATCCTTTTTGTAGAACAGAAAAATCATCCTTCGATACAGAAAAGGTTCTATTCTTACAATGTGGCCAGTGTTCAAAGATCTTATTCAATTGACTCAGTTGTGAATGTTCACTTATCCGGATTTGGAAACGATGATTTGTCTCTACAATTTCGGACTCTTATCTCGATATGGTATTTAGCTTCAGGTTCTTTCTAAGGGAAAATCCAAAAAAAAATAATTTTATCCCTGCGAATTCTCTTTTGTATTCATGTTTGACAAAGTCAATCATGGACATTAAATTCATGACTGACTATACCTTAGGCTGTGTTTGTAGACTTTACAAAGCCACGAAAGGATATTTGAGCGTTTCTCCTGCAAATATATTACCGATTCGAAACTCAAAGTATGTTTCGGTATTTGTCTCCAACGTTTCTGTCTCAGAGTTATTCGGATGATCTTTTTATTTTAATCGATTGTCTCTCTTCTGTGTAGCTTCGTTCATTTTGTATCTGTGTTTCTGTTGAAATCTCATTTCTTTCTATTTGTCGTTTCTTGTGTACTCTCCTGCTGTTGTCTTGTATGATTTCTAGCAAAAGTGACATTGGAAACCTTTGCTCGGCTCGGTTAAAGGGTTCTTCTTCCAGTGTTAGTTGAGTTCTTCTGTTTCGTACTTTTTAAAAACAGTTTGGTTCTGAGTAAGGGAATAGCTTGATATTCTGATAAGTTTTAGTAGGTCCTTCAAAGACTGTACTAGTATGCGTTGATTGAATATCAGCGAAGTGATACTATCGTTTATTCGAAGATGAGAGTTTGTCCTGTATAATTAATCCCAAGAAGCTTTTATACAAAATAGTTTCCTCGTATCAATTTGTAAACATTCTGATAGATGATGTTTCCTTCTCCTACTTCTTTTCTTTTATCCTGTCATGCAGGAATCCATTACTTTCGCTTTTGGAAATAATGTCCATCAGATGAGATGATGTGATCGTTATTGATTCCATTATCACAATTTCTGCTTTATAGATGTTCAAAGTGAATCGAGTACCTAAATTATGTTAAGTTTTTAATTTGCGGATTTGGACAACACTATTTCTCTGATTTTCAATGCAACATTAAACCAATGACCGAGTTCAGCTGTCAATGATGTTCTTTTGGCTTCTCGTTTTCATTTTATAACTTTTCAGGATCGGATTCAATTTACTGAATTTCACATAACCTTTCTTGAGTCTTTCTGCTATGTCAGAATCACTAATGTATGAGGAACTGATGATGAATCCTAGGTACCAGAACTATGTAACTCAGTCAGTTCATCATTCAAGTTCGTTTCCACCTCTTTTTAACTTGATGTTCCTGCTCATCAGGGCCGTTGCCAGCTTGAGCGGGCCCGGTGAAAGAAGTCACTCCGGGCCCCTCACCTAAAACTAACGATATTATAATTTTTACTTTATTTATTTTTAAATTTATTCATATATAAATATAAAATACATGGATTTTAATTTAAGATAACTTTTAGAGTTTTTTTGTTTGTGAATTCTTCAATGGCGGTGTCAAAATTAAGTTCTTTAGACAATTCACATTCAATACAGAGTCTTGTTAGATCATTGAAACAATTATTTCACATTGTGGATCTATTTTAATTTTTAATTCGTGAGAGGCAACTAAATGATCTTTCTACCCCAGCAATGGTAACTGGAAAGCAACAGAATATGCGTAACATTATTGTCAAATTTGGAAACAACTTGTCTATTTCTAATTTACGAATCTCGTTTAGTAGATTCAATGGCGTTTAATGTATAGCAATAAAATTAGCCCTGTAGATGGACTTCAAATGCAAAATTTCATCAACTGTATCGTTATTGATATCCTTCTCATATTTTTCTTGTACGATTTTAGCCTTTCTGACAACACCCATTTCTTCGAGGTCGTTGAATGTCCACAAGACGTCAAAAGTATCACAAAGTTTTTGAATTGCTTCAAATCTAGTTGAAATTTCTCGAATAACGCTTCCGATAATCACATCAAATACACATTTTCTAAATTTCTGTTCAGAAGTTTCAGTCGAAGTTTCATCATTAAAATTTTCAAAATATTTCTTATTGTGCTTCCGATCGTGACTTTCCTTAAAGGTATAAACTAAATCACAATTTTCAGCTGCATTCTTTGCTTCATTTAAAATCAAATCCCATGAATCTCTGATATTTTCTAAATCTTTCAAAAGACTTTTAATGTTTAGCAATTCATTCAAGACTGTGATTTCGCAATTTTGAAAAATTAAATTGATATTATTTAATTTTATCAAAATTTCGAGCCAAATATTAGATATCATCGTAGCCTCGGAAGATTTCAGGTAGTTTTTGATTCTTTCAACTTCTACACGAGTTTCAGCGGATAAATTTGCAAAATTCATTAGCATAAACTCAATTGATATGATGAATTCAGGCGTTTTCAACGCAATTGGTTTTACACTTTCAATTATTGCTGACTATCGTGTCTTTGACATTGAATGAAGTGAAATCCAGTGTTAGATTTCAGAATTTCCCAACATTGAGGACTAAAACTAAATAAATTGTAAAATTTTTGAATTATGACAAAGAATATAACAACTTTTTTACACGATTCTGCAGCATGAAATCCACACAGATTAAGGTCATGACATCCACATGGAGAAAAAATGCTAGGGATTTTTTTCTAAGATCCACACTTGCACTCCTTTGTGTATACCATTCATGTTTGATCCACCATCAAATCCTTGGCCTCTTCAATCATTCAAATTAATTTGATGTTCTATTAGGGTGTCCAAAGTCATAACTGTAATTGCTTCCCTTGTTTTTAAATTGCTTGTTTTTCAAAATTTAGGAATCTCTCATATATATATGAAAATGATTTGTTTTTTGTTGAGCCCTACGAAACGAATAATGAAGGTAAATTGTTAGAAATGGGATATATCAGGTGTTGCATCGACCATTAAGGCGGAGTATTTAGCCTTAGATATCTCTTCTAAAATGTTTTTAACCACAAATGTTCTGATTTAATTGAACAGTAATTAACCAGAATAGTTTCTGTAGCTACTTGGCGATTTTTCTGCAATTACGATGAACTCTACTTTGTGACATAACGAACGATGACGAAACGTCACTAATTTGATTTAAAACAGTGGCTATAATCACTGCTGATTTGTGAATACTAGTGTTTGTTCTGTCCAGTGTTGCTGATACGTCGGCAGCCACAGTTATTCTTCGTCAGTTGTTTTGGCCATGTGAGATGTAAAGGTCGGATAGTCATTGTCAAAATACTCTGTACCTTCTTCAGCTGAGCTACTACTGCAAGATGATTGCTATTGTTCTACAATACTGCAATTTCTGACTGACGCCATTGTGAACTTCTGTTCAACATTGTCATTTGATCGTCTATTTTGAAATGCTTTTCTTTCTACAGATTGCTTTTCTTTTTCTTTTTACTTTCTGTCTACAGTCTTAAACGAAGCAGTTAGTGAATCTTGTTGTAGTTGCACGAATAGCTTGTCTTCTTCATTCTTAATTAGGGATTCTAAATAAGCCTGAATGATCTCAAATAACATGTCTAATTTGCTTAAATAAGCTAATGGTTTGCACTTTCAGGAACTGACTTCTTCTGAGACTGATGATAGTAGAAAAAGTTAATAGTAGAATAGAGTCCAGGAAATTTGTTATGACTGATTTCCATCTTCGGAACTCCTTAGTGTCTCTATTTTGACTTTTTTTTCCATTTCTTGTTGGATTTTTCAGATATACAATGTGAGTTACCTACCTCTTTACTAGTATTATTCTCAACTTTTCAAGTGATAGCATAATTACTTTTTGCGCACCGGAATACCTAGTCTCATAGACTGATATTTCCATACAACCGATAACATGCATGATTCAATTTCAAGCTATCTACTTATATCTCAGTGCTGGAACAAACTATTTCATTTGAGGCATGCTCTTTCTTCTCTAAGAGCACATTGTTTCTAAGGACGCTTCTGTTTCCTCGATCTTGTTTCGTTCGGTTATTTGAAAAGTTGTAGAAATCATTGAGGCGACTGACTCTCTCACTAATTAACCACATCATTTCTAACAGTCGCCTAACCATTTTTTGATAAAGCCGCATAACAAAATCCATATTGATAGCAGATGTCCCGAAAAGACTCTGATTGGGGGCCTCTTGAATTTGATCAATATTTTTAGGTAATGAACAATCGTTTCTTAAAAGATCTTTCAAAGAGTTTGTCATTTTGAAAACCGTTTAAAAGTAGTTATGCACGGAACCCAATAAAAGTCCTTACATTGCTCGAAAATTCTAGTTCATTCACAAACAACAGCAGGTCGACACATGCATGGTACATAATTCAAAATTCAATGATGAAAAATATTTACTTTCACAGCACTTTTTTTTAAATCAACACTTCAGTTGCTGAGCAACGACCACAAACAAAATCTATATAGAAATTTCCAGATTACTCAAAAGAAAATTGTACACAAATCAAATAAAAGATAAATTTCTTTCTAATTTTAATTAGTAAATTCATGTGAAATAATCATTAAAAATATATATTAAAAAAATACAACACTATTTAATGATTATTTAAACAAGTATTCATTTTCTAACTTTCCCCTCCTCGTCATAAGATGAATGAACATATTATTTTAGCCATTCAATGTTTCGTGGCTTTAATTTGTTTCCAATTTTCAACTTCAGTTCGTTATGATTAAGAAAATTTCCAATCAGATATGGGCCTTTGTACTGAAATTTGTGTGGATCTACCTTCAATAACACTTCCTCCCTTATATTGAACACTCGGTAACTTCGTTTTTTGTCGTCTTGCATTTGCAACTGGTTAAAAGTAACCGKTGTATTTCCTTGTGATACTRTTCTTAATACAAACTATTCCATATTCTTAAATGTTTYATGTGTCCACGTTAAAACACTGAAAAAAACGTCGAAAAAACGTTGAAAAATTATGAWAAAAATCGAAAAAAACGTCGAAAAAGATTTATTAATAATAAATAAAACCAGCCAATTCCAAAATATATGTTTATGGGATCAGTTATACTATAGGTTACTCTGTCCGAAGAGTGKTTAAAATAGAATAATTTGAATTATATATTTTTTCTTTATATTTATTGTAAGAGAGTGCTGTTGTTAATTTTTTAATTTTCAGAAATAAGAATTTTGGTTTTAAAAAATTGCGAATTTTAATCGAAATTAAAAAAAAATAATAGAAAATAGAAATAAAAAAAAGAAAATAAAAAAAGTAAATTTGTTTAAATAACAAATTTAAACTGTGGTAGATTAATAAATTTTTGCAAGTTTTATAATTTGTTTTGATTTAGAATGGAAAATAATTCCCAACCTAACATTTATTATTTGAAAAAAACATTTATAAAATACTTTTTAATTTTAAATATTTTACATCTATAAATTATTGTTACAAAATATTTTAATGTTATTTACCYAGATTATCAAAAGAAATTGTGACAAATAATAATAATGATAAAGGTAGACATTGTCAAAAGTCAAATGTTTCGATTAATAATGAGACTTATCTTACTAAGAAAGTGCTATATATGCATTTCGTTATTCTACAATGTCATTGTTTAAAAAATAATGTATCTTCCAAAAAAGTTATATGGAACACCCCTCTCAACAGAACCTTTTACAAATTTTTTAATGACACAATTATCAACGATCAAAATTATGTTGAATTTACCCTACAACCGTCTTTAAAACATACAATCGTGTACATAGACAAAAACTATTCTCTTAGAATTGAAAATTTTCGTAGCCGATTAAATGGAGAATGGAAATGTTTTTTGGAAACAATCGATTCTAATTTGCACCATATCGTTACTTTTAATTTAATTACGTTGACAAATGTAGAAAATTTTTACTTTTTTTCTTTAAAATGTGGATATATCACTTCCTCAATAATATTGTTTATCAGTATTTTTACAAGTGTGACTATGTATTTGTCTAAAAAATATTGTTAATTTGTAAATTATTGAAATAAATTACATGATGGTGTACATTTATATTCAACGTTTAACATTTGTAACGCAATTTGATTGGGAACTAATTTTTAATAAAAATGTAAAAACATCAGAACTTTTTATTTCTTATAAATAGAACCATTTGATTTTAAGGTACCTAGACATTTCGTATAATAAAAAACAAGAAAGATAATAATAATATATATTAGATGGAAACCGTGCCTCCACATTAAATCTAAACTCAGAAAATCAAAAATTTCTTTGTTAGGAGTCGTTTCGGATAATGTGATCTACCGAAAATTATAAAACTTTTAACTACGGAAAATTTTCCGTTTTATTGAGTAATTCGAGTTTATCAACGAAAGTTTGACAGTCTTCTTCACTGACAACTGGATCGATTTTCTGTCGTTTGGTCGGGGTCATTTTGTCAATGATCAAGTCAAATAATTGGAGATCGATTGAGCGGTGTTCTGGTTTTGGAGATAAGAAAGCGAAATTTATGAAAATTTAAGAGAATTCAAATTTTTATTATTAATTTTTATTGGAAATGAAAATGAACTCGTAAACTTTTATTTTTTCATTGACATTACATTTTTTTGAATACTGTTAACAATAACGCAAACAACCTTGATTAAATTACTTTATTTAAACAAACCGCAATTTGAATTTTCGATTGAAAACAATTCAATGTCTTTAAAAATATTCAATAATTTTCATACATATTCGCGCATATATTTGAAAATTGATAAAACGAAATCCGGATGAAAATCTTCTTTTAATAACAACACTCATTGAAAAGAAGAATAAAAAATCCTTTATATTAATTTTACCATACACATATGCCTCAGTCCCAACAGTAATGTAGATTTTGATTCCCTGAAACAAATTCATTATTGTTTCACAATTCTTGTTAATAGTTGGTATCGAAGTTGATTATGTCACTATGAATAATCTTCGAAAGAACTCATTCGTGTACTTTGATGAGGTTTTTGTTGCTACAATTAGTCTCATTTGTCAATTAAAACATACAAATGACTGTTATGGAACTGCCAAAATTGACATATCTTCTGTAAAGCTTACGTGGTGCGCTCAATACATATTCACGCATATATTTGAAAATTGATAAAACGAAATCCGGATGAAAATCTACTTTTAATAACAACACTCATTCATTTAAAAATATATTTCAAGACAATATATTTCGAAGGATCTACCGTCATCTTCAGGTCACTAATTAATAATCAATTCACCTGTATATAAATACAAAAATGATGATTATGTAATCGATTGCATGAAATCATGCTAATCAAAAATTCTTAATAAACTGGTTGAGACTGCCGATTGAACATTGATTTTAGGGCAAAGTGACCTAATTAACAATACTTCACACGACACTCTCTCCCAATAACTGTCAAAATGCTTACACATATTTTTGAAATTATCAAAATTAACATCATATTTACATTTTTTCCTATGTTCTGCAATATTACTCTTGCTCTCTTTCCGACCATGTTCTTGAATTCGTTTACAGAGATGACGGGCAGTCTCTCCAATGTATGTGGCATCGCACCCATTACATTTATGTTCATAAACAATATCAGAACAAAGTGTTAAAGGTGTAATAGATTTATTACTGAACATATTTTGAATTTTATGAGATCGTGATATAATTTTTAAATTTAATTCATTGTTAGTTGCTTTTAACAATGTATTTTTAAAGTTTTTAATTCCTTCAGAATAAGGTACAATTAAACAATATTAGGCATATTATTAATGTCTAATGATCCTTCAATTTCTTTCTTAGATCCATCAGGAGAAACCAAACTCTGATTTTTCTAAAAATCTTTCAAAAGTATTTTATCTACTGTTTACTTTATGAATTTTTCTAGAAAAGATTTAGAATAACCATTATTATTTAACAACGAACTTAGTTCATTAACACGTTCTACAGATTTAACAATAGTGGAAGACAACGACCAGGAGCGATAAATTAAACGTTTAATCATGTTTCTTTTATACTTAAGTTCACAAAAGCTATCAGGTGAAGTATATCTTTATCAGTTTGCTTCCTATAAATTCCAGTCTCGTAACTAAGAGATTTTCTTTCAACCAAAAGATCCAGAAAAGGTAAGACTCCATTCTTTTCATTTTAAACTTTAAAAGTAACATTTGAATGTAACGAATTCATAAAATTTAAAAATGGAAGTACATCAGCCTGATTTTTAAAAACTAGAAATATATCATCAACGTATCGTTTATATACTAAAGGTTGATTTCCATCAAACAGTTTAATTTTATTTTCAATCTTCGAAAGAAAAACAGAAATTGACGTTGGTGCTAACGGTGAACCCATAGCAACCCGATCAGTTTGCTTATACCACTCATTATTAAAAAGAAAATGAACATTTGATGTTACAAAACTTAATAACTCACGAAACCCAACCTCGTCGACAATATGATGTTCTGAATGATTATTTTTCCATAGATCACAACACAAATTAAAAGTTTCAACCAAAGGAACATTTGTAAATAAACTAGAGATGTCAAAAGAAACCATAAATTCACCTTCATTCTGTACCTTATAAGTAGAAATGAAATCAACAAATTCAAAACTATCACGACACAAAAATTCAGATGATAATAGAGGTTTTAATTTCGTTTCCAGACGGCTTCTGCTCCACGTTACCACATTCTTTTGTCATATGACCCACGCTGCCGCAATTAAAACACTTTTGTTCCGTGGCCATCCTCCTCTCGATGCTCAACAAACGAATGTCAAGTGCGCCCCGTCCCCGTAGCACTTTCACATCGAGGGGTTCGGATCCGGTTTACCCCTTGTTTGCGCGATTGCCGCAACCTCTTCCTCGCGACCAAGGGTCACCTTGACATGTACTCGAGTCAATCTAACCAACCGATTTAGCTCGCGATTCTTACCGAGTTCCTCGACCTCAACACTCTTCATGGCCGCCTCATGCAGACCCTTTATGAATGCTTGAGCCACGAACGCTTCTCCCCGCATTCGCTGCAGCAAATTACGACCGACAGTCGCTTTAAGTCGGCGATGAAGAAGTTAACAATCTCTCCGGTCTCCAGTTGTCGGGTAGCGAAACTTGCCCACGAAAGTCTAGGGCTCGGCATCAAAGCTTCGTAAAGCGCTACTGCGCTTTTATCGAAGTCCTCTCGTATTGATTCTCCCAATCCCCTGAAGACGATTGCCACTTCGCCTGATAGAGCCAGTGGTAACATCGCCCATTTGTCTTCCCGAAGCGTTTCTGCACATTCAATAAACCAGTCGAGCCACACTGATATGTTCTCGTGCCCGTCGTACCGTGTTACTATCTTCAGGGTTTTCTTACTACCGCGATAGCTTGTCGTCTAAATCAAAAACATGTAAAACGAGTTTCACAAATTTATTTTTAAATAAAACTCTGCTTCGACGATCCACCAATTTAAACAAATGAATCTTTATTTTCCTCGAATTACAACACACATATATATATATATATATATATATGTGTGTATATATTGCAATAAAATTGTAATTTAAAAAAAATTGTAAAAAAAATGTAATTTAAACTATTCATCACAAACATCCGAAATACCACTTTTCCATTTGGGTATGAGAAGCACATTTCGAAATAGTTAATTAAGCATACTGAATTTAAAATATTCCTCCATATATAGAGTTTTTCGATCAAATTCGTAATTTTTGCAATTAATTTCGTAATCGTTAACTATATGTACATTGTTAAATAAATTTTTAAAATTTATAAATTAATATTTTTATAAAAAATCCTATGTTAAATAATAATAATGTCAGACAATAAACAGAGTGAAGGAACAGTAATAAGCTCGGGTATTCAAATATCCCTTTTACAAGGATCTCAAGAGACAACAACTAGCGACTTGTAGCAGGAACCACAGAATGATATGGACGTTCCGACTCAAATTACAGGAAAAAAAGTTTGGATACATTACAAGATCATTGGACAGAGACGAAATCAATGAATAAAAATTTTGAATAAATTTTGTTAAATAAATTTTTAACAACATTCTTATTTTTTTAGTTTATATAATTTTAATGCAGTTTTTATAAAACCGTATAATTATAGGGTTAATTAAATTTTTTTAAAATTTTTATAATTTAGTTGCAATTTAATTTAGTTTATATAAAGTTGTATAAAAAAACAATTTTAATGATTACGAAATTGATTGCAATATTTACGAAATTGATTAAAACGATTAGAAATTTGATTGAAAAACCCTATATAATTAATTAGTTTTTATCTTCGTCTTTAGAGCTTCTTGTGCTAATATTTTTAGAATAGTATTAACTAATCAGTTTCTGAATAAATAGAGGCTCTTTTCCTTTAACAATTAGAATCATTAGAAAATATTATCATTTTATAATATAATAATAAATTAATGGTTTTTAAGCAGCTTTAATTTTTATGACTAATATCGGTAATACAACATTTGGTGAAAAATCAGTGCCAGCGTTCGATTCACACTGAGGAGGAACTGACAATAAAATTCGACTCGCTACACGACTCTGAAACGTGATTCAATTGACAATGATGCACTGTCATCTCTTGGATATCCCGATGTAAATATGAGATTATCTCTCGGAACAATCAAACTCTAATCACTCATTTTTCTTGTCACCTGTAAGAAAAGGTGTTTATTGTGTGTTGTTTGGTATGTTGTTTTAGGATTGTGTTTTTCCCACCCAGATGGAAGATTGATATTTTAAATATTTTAAAACGTCGGATTATTTAATCAATTATTAAAATTTAAACAACCACTTTAAAATTAAACTAATATTTCCTAAATAATATTTTATTAAAATAAATAAAAATTATTTCAAATTTAAAGTATAAATTATTTTTATAATAATTAAATTATAATTTAAAGTATAAATTATTTTTGTAATAAGTAAATTGTAATTTAAATTTGATTGAATAATAAAATGTTAAAGAATATGATTAAAGATTATCAATCAAGAACGATGACGAATTACAAAAGTTTTCCGGAGAATTGTTCTAGTGACAATTCAAATTGTAATATAAATAAATGTAAAGAAAACCCAATTAATGTTCTTAATATGGGGACCAACGACCACGTGACTCCGAACATTAGAGGTCCAGAAATATTTAACGGATCT
>MQRK01218199.1:9079-26002 GCA_001938485.1 Girardia tigrina
TCAACACATTTAAATAATTTTCACTTCTCATGGTGGTGTTTGGAGGCAAGAACCACAAAAGCACTTAATGTGTAGAAAATGTGAAAGTCAACAGACTTTTGTCCACAGCTGTATATATTTATTTATTTATATATCAATGGAATTTAGAAACCTGTTTTTGAAGGCTTTTTACTTAATCGATTTTCTTCAAACTTTGTACACTTACTCATTCTCGATGACAATAAATGATTATGTAAAAATCTGATCGAAAAAAACTTTTTAAGGTCATAAAATTGGAAAAAAACGGAGAATTCGGAGTTCCCGAACATTATTAATTGCAAGTTATCTACTTATAAATTATTAGTAGTTTATATTAATTTTTAATGTGTTTTTTAATTAAAGTTTTTGAAAATTTAATTTTTTTAAATTTTAAAAACTTTGATGGCAAAGTATAGTTCTGTCTGCATAAAGAATGGATATAAAAAATTAAATTTTTTGATTTACTAGTTGACATTATTTTTATAAATCCCAAAGTAGAAGTAAAACATTTGGTGTGAACTCATAAAGGACGTGGGTAGGAAAAGTCTTCCAGTGCTATCCACATTCCTTGAAAGTCCGCTTTTGCAATGTTAGTCTAAAAGGAATGTCGTATTTCATTCATGTTGACCAACATATCCTTAAATGGTTTAATATCAAAAAAAATAATATATTTTTTTCAGAATAATGTAACATTTGTAAATGAAGATATAATCAGTAGTCTCTATTGCATTTGGTCTTTTATTATGTGATGGATAATAGCTAAACTTTACGTATTAGTAGCTTTTTAACAATATCAATTCCGTGGACGAAATTAAGTAGATCATACAAGGTGATCATCGTTGCTTCACCCTATTTAATAGTAGAAACATTCATCCACAGTATATATAACATGCAATGTTTAGTTAAAATAATTTTATAATTGATGTCAAACTAATTTGAACTAAAGAATATTTTGTGATTTTCTTTCTATAAATGAAAGGATTAATTTTCTAAAGTCATTATGTAATGCATTGGTTCTCAAATGTTTTTTTCAGTGACCCAAATTTTTCTAATCTGTAGTACTAGCGACCCAATGATATATAGAACATTAGGAATTAATATGGGAAATTAATGCGTGTAAAGTAATGTATTTAAATATATAATTTGAATTTATTAAATAAATGTTTATTTCTATAAAACATCTTAATTTTATAAAAAAATGTTGTAAGTGTCGCGACCCTGAGTTTGCGAAACACTGATGTAATGTAACATAATTACTACCGCATTTCTCTGTGTAATAACTTAACTCTGAAGGGCAGCATACCTTATTTAGAGCATTTGTTCCCCTTTCGGATCTTTATTTGACAACCATCATTTGTGACCTTGATGAGGGTCGTATTTTGTACTATTATTGTTTTGTGGAGAGTTTTACCAATCTGGTTCTCAATATATGAAGGAATTTTTCCTGCATTAAGAGTACAATCTTTTAATTTAACGTCTTCATATTGTGTTCTGGTTGCATTTAATACAATTAGGATCAGTTGATGTAATGGATATTTGAGATTTGATTATATTTCTCATGATATAAAAAATTGATATAAAAAAGTCGAAAATCTATCAATTTTTAAATTTTATATTATTTTTCAAAGATTTTTAAAGTTGAATTGCAATTTAACTTTGAAAAAATTAATTTTAATTAAAAAATTATCAAAAGGTCCAGAATTTAAACTCAACTTTTTTAAACAAAATTTTCCACCTTATTTATATAAATATTACTATATAAAATTTATAGGCAATGAAATGCTTTAATTTTTAGTGTAAATTCTTACTTTTTGTTCGTTGAACTTTCTAATCTTCAAAATCAATAAATAAGGGAGAAGGTTCGACGAATAACCAAATATTTCTACTACCAAAATCAATAAAATATTATTAATATACTTATAATGATAAAATAATTAAAACTTTTCCGCTCGAAACAAGTTGTTTTTAAATAATTGCAAGTTCTGTGGGTCTTTCCACAGTACACATTCAAACCATATGTCAAAATTCCTTCTGTAATTACGAAATAATAAAAAAAGAAAGAAATAAAGATTATTTCTTTTATTTTTCAAAATAGATAAACTACAATTAATATTCAAAATATGCACCACCAAAGAGAGTAAGAGTAATATTGCAAAAGTTAAGAAAAATGTAAATGTGATATTATTATTGAAAATTTCATGATTCTGCGTAAACATTTTGACAGTTATTGGGAGAGAGTGTCGTGTGAATCATCGTTAATTAGGTCACGTTGCCCTAAAATCAATGTTCAATCGGCTGTCTCAAGCAGCTGATTAGTGATTTTGATTAGCGATTACACAAAAATTATTTTTGCATTTATATACACCTGAATTAAATTAATAATCAGTGATATGAAGATGACGGTTGATATGTTGAATTATATTGTCATTAAATATATTTTGAATGTGTGAGGAATATTTTGATTGTTGTATGTTGATTTGGATTTGCGTCTCTCCAATCCAGATGGATGATTAATATTTTAATTATTATTATCTGAAAATATGTCATGTTTAAATTATTTCTAATTTAAAATAAATAAAATTTTTTAAATTTTTAATATTTCTAATTTGTAAAATTTTAAACAAGTTAATTAATTTTATTTACAATTATTAATAAATAAATCAAATTAATATTTGTTAAATAATAAATAATCATTTTAATTTTTATCCAATAAATTGAGTAAATATTATAACAAATTATTTATATCACCATTTGATAAAAATAATAAGATTAAAGTCATTAATCAATTTAGTTAGAATGCCCTCGTACAAAAGTTTTGACAAAGATTGTCTTAAGAACAATCAAAATTGTTGTGTTAATAAAAATATGAAAAGTCAAATTGGTGTTCTTAATAAAATGAATGAGTTTTGTTATAAATAAAAAAACAATTAATAATTTAACATTTAATTTTGAAATTTGCAAAAAAAATAAATCAGGAACTGTTTACTACATGTCCAGCAGTTATAAATTAACCAACAAAGAAAAATAATCCAAAGTATTTAAGGTTATTATTCAAGCATGTCTACCCCCAAAAAAATTAACAAATCGCAAAACTTTCCAAAAATCAAATTACAATTCAATTTTTTCCTCCTTACAACAGAATAAAGTTATCCAGATAAAATTAAGTAAATTTCCCTAAAAACAACGGAAGTAATGAAATTAAACAACTGCTTTATTGAATAATTTTCTTCTACACTCTTCGTGAAAAGAGGAGCTTGGTTTTATCTTATTGACCATAAACATTCCAGCGGTGTTCAGATAGAAAGGAATCCCTTAAACATATCTTTACCTGAGGCTTTATAAAATGGGGGATTATAAAATTAATAATATAAAACTACACAATAATGGAAGAAAATCAAAAGAAATCAGTATCTTATTATACTTTTTTTTAAATAATAAAAAACAATTTATATAATATAGTTAAATAAATATTTCACAGATTAAAAATCTTTTGTACAAATTTGTTAATAAAAATTAAAAACACCGACAAATGCGACATATTCATGAATAATGAATAGAATTTATGAATATTCAATTTTATGTTAATATTTTCTCTTGGAAAAACTTTTTTAGGGCCGGGGGTCTTGTAATAAAAATGCTAATTTCTAAAAAAGATCTTTCTCTCCATGAGTCGGAATAATATCAAATCTTCCCGGTTGTATTCCCAACAGCCATTAGATTATTTACATAAAACACTTAGTACTTCTTTCCTGATTTCTTTTAAATTTTGTAAATCTTTTGTAATATAAATATTTATTTCGCAAAAATATAATACTCACGAAAATCGAATTTCATTTTTGATGAAGCAATTGAAACAAAAGTTATTATTTAATTATATTTATTAAATTTTCAATTTGGTATAATTTTAGAATATTAAATATCAAATTATGCAAAACAGAAATATGAAAATATAAATTTGTTACTTTTTTTTGTCTTTTTTAAAACAATTTTTATTTAAGAAAAATATTCTTTAATAAATGTGACGATTTTTTTTATGACAAACAAATTACAAATAAATTAAGTAAATTAATTTTAATAGAACTTTAATTAAATAGTTTAAAATCAAATATTCATTAATATCTAGTGATCGTTTAGGGTTAATTAATTTTTTAAACAGTAACATTTATTCTAGGACATTAAACTGTTGCACAGATTTCCATTCACTTTTAATATCTTGCACAGTCGACTTCTTATTGACCTATACAATTCGATAACAATATGTCTTTTAGATGAGTTAATCAAGTGTATGGCATTTTTGATGCATAAACATAATTCTGCCTTATTTTTAAACAATCTCGGATATTGCGATGAGATACCAATAAGAAATTGCTTTGACACTACAAGAAGAATATAGGATTTTTTCAATACCCCCAAAAGACAGACAGTGCTGCTAACAGCGATATCAGATGTAATTCCAGAAGCACACCATGTGAAGATTAAACATCTGTGCGTGTCACGATCTATCATGGTAAGAAGTATTTTTTTTCCTCTGTTTTCCTTCAATGGTCCGACTAGATCGATGTGGAGCACTCTGAGTTTTCCCAGATTGGTGATGATACCATGTAGAGTTCTGGTGTGTTTATAAATTTTATTTGCTTGATAGTTTTGACAGTTGTGAACCCATTTTCGAATCCCGGTCTCCATGTGGGGTCACGGGAACGTTTAGTCAATAATTTGATTGTTGCATTTGCTCCTGAATAGCATAAGCTGTGAAGTCTAGAAAACTCTGAGTATCTGTGACATTCGGGTAGAAGAATCCTTGAAGTTTTTGTTGACTTTTCCACGAGTATGCCCTCCTTCGTTTTGTCTTTCACCATAGAAGAATTAATAATATTTCGAAATGATGTGTCTTTCTTTTGATCTTCAATTAGTTCTTGAAGGGTGATATGAAACAATTCTTCCATCTTTTCGTCCTCATGTTATCTGGAAAGAAAGTCTGCCACTACGTTTTCTGAACCTTTAATATAATTTATTTCCATATCGAACTGAGATAGGAATTGAATCGATTTCCATTGGAGATTTGAAGGATTTTTCATTGTTTGCAAGTAAAGCAAGGGTTTGTGGTCTGTTTGTACTCTACATCTGCTGTTCTCCAAGTAGTGTTTAACACCAGTGTCGTTTTTTGGTTCATAATCAAAAAATAAGTACAATTTAAAAAATGTATTTTACATCAAAATAGCTATATTTAAACAAATATAATTAAATATTTAATATTAAACAATATTTGTTTAATATTAAAAGTTTAGGCATTTAAATTATGCCTACAGATTTAAATTATTATTTTTAATTAATATTTTTAAAAATTAAATATTTTAAAAAGATTTAGAAAAATTGTTTGAAACGGACTGGATTTCAGTCAATTAGAATTTTAAAGTTTTCCTCATAAAATTTAAAATGATCCGTATAGTTTATAAATAAAGTATATTATAATTTATATACTTTTTTATTTACTAATTCCCATTCTGTTTTGAGGAAAATTGAAAAAAATAAATTTTAACAATCAGAAATTTGTAAAATCGACTTTTATAAATAATGTTGTGATTTATAATTTATAACTTATTTTATATGTATAATTTATATGTAAAAAGAAAAAAAAGATTAATTATATTATTAAAAAAGGAAATGTTGAAATTTTATGTTAATTAATTTGTGTTGCTTTAATGAATTAATAAATTTTTACTGGTACGAATGTTGTTTTGATTTTGATAAGACGTCATCAATTGCTTTTTATTTAATTTAAATTAATTTTGAATCATCATGATAACGGATTTTGCAGTGATGACGAACAAACGAGCAGATTTAGTAGTAATAAATATAACGGCGGTGAAGCAAGCCGTCAAAAAATGATTATGAGAATGATTTTCCAAAACGATATAATAATAGCAATAAAGATTTTAATGACAACAAAGGCGATAACTATGGAACCGGTTATGATAACAACAATAAAGGCAAATCAAACGAATTTGGTGCATATCGGAACCTTCGAGTCGATCGTGATCGCAACGATTATCGAAAAAGGCGAGAAGATTCCGATGACGACAGCTGCGACTGATTCAAAAATCATAGGTACAATCACGATGACTCTGAGATCGATCGAAAGCGAAACGGTGGCGACGATACATTAAAAATATTTAATTAAAGTATTTCATGGTGCTGCAGCCACGCTGCTCACGCTCCAACATCATATTTTATTTTATTTTTACTTTGCTTTGGATATATTGACTTGGACAAAGAGATGTTCATTTCGGCTCACATTCAAAAAATTTTCTGTTTCTGTTGTGATAACAAACAGCGATTTACATCACTTTGTAGTTTCACACAATGTCTATAGCAGAAATACTAAACTGAATTTTTTTATTTCTTTGACTAAGAATAGTCAATAAAAAAATTAAGTTTTATAAACAAAAAATCTCTTAGTTTGCAAGACTGGTCATATACTGTAGTTTTTACGCACTTTCCGTCCTCAGTATGATTGAAAAAGCTGTTTCAAAATGGAAATCAACTTTTAGAATCCAGACAAGTAGCAACTTATAAAAATCTTTGACACAATTAATTATATTCAAAACATATACATGAGAAAAATTATTAGGCTATTTTTGCTCATATGGGAACCTATATTACAAAAGTATTATTGGGAGAAGATTTATAAATAAATATTACTTTTGGAAATAATCATCCTTCATACATTTATAATAAATAGAAATTTTTTTTCTTCGAGAATCAGTTTAATTGTGGTTTCCTGCTCCCTTCCTAAGTCTGATTCCGGTATCGAGTGACCGAGAAATTTGTAAAACAAAAAAAAACATTTAATTTAAAAAAATAATTTGACTAAAACTTGTAATTAAAATTTAATTTTTAGTGTCAAGGTGATAAAAATATAGCGAGAATTTAGATTTTGTTTATTTGTGTCAAGTGTAATTAAGTCAGTTAAAAAGAAAGAGTTAAGGAAACTTCTTCATTTTGTTTTTGAAATTTTGATTTCACTCCGTTTTGTAATGCAAAAAATAAAAATGTAAATATTTCGAGTGTACAAATTGCATTGTTAAATTTTCTGTATATCGACAATGATGAAAACTAAAAAGTTTTGCCTGAAATTTCGATTAATCTCAAAAAGAAAACCAAATCAAAGACGGAAAGTGAATGTCTGTTTTATATGTATGATGAGATTCAATTGATTGACTATTATGAAGGACTAATGTATTTGTATAATGCGGCCAGAGTATCAAATTTCACATAGGGGAAGGTGCCTAAATTATCGTACAACCAAAATTTGATTCAATCTGAAGAATTAATGTTTCGTAAACTTAATCACTGTTGTTTGGAAATAATTTTTGTAAAATATTCAAACGACAAATGTTCGGTATTCATTTACGACTTTATTGATGCTCGCATCGAAAATTAATTCCTTAGCCGAAATGATATCCTCATTTTAAAAACCTCTATAAAATCTTTTATCAGAGATTTTATGGTGAATGTCAGAGATAAATTTACCAAATAATCCTTGCCAAAGTAAATGAGAAAATGGGCCAAGTTATTGCTTAATCATTTCCCTGAGACAGATCTAAACAACCGAAACGGTAAAGTGTCAAAATGGCGCTCGCCACGATACTCTGCGACTATCCTTCACCAAAGAATTAATCTTTTAGAAAACCAATGTATTATTCTTAAACTGACAATATAAAATGAACTTAAAATATTAATATAATTAATATTTATAATGCAATTAAAATTAATAATAAAATTTAATTAAAAAAAATGTCCGATAATTTATTGATAAAAATGAGTCTTAAATTAAGGTAAAGTTATTTTTCTTTGAACCAATCTTAAAGAAGATTTGTATTTGAACACATTATAAAAAAACAATATCTTTCTAAAAATTTAAAGATATTAGTTGGCCTAAATTTTCAAGGTCTTCCAAATTGTTGGAGATAGATTCCTCAGCCATACTTTTCTTGATATAATGTCTATAGAAAGATTGTAGTCCTTAAAATGACATTCAACATAGATATTCTGGTTTTTGTTTGCTTTCGTGGAATAGATTAGTAAACTCAAAATAAATTTTCCTTTTGTAAATTGTCTCCGACAACTTATAAAAAATCATTATTTTTCAAAATACAAAAATCTGGTAAATTCTAAATAAAAGTATCTTATCAAATTTGATATTATTGATTTGGATAGTTGCCGTGAAGTAAACAAAAATTCACAATTTTAAATTAAGTCTTTCATCATGTTTTTTTTATATATTTTGGTTCCCAAAAAAACTGTCAGATGAAGTATATAAACCTGTATCAGTTTGCGTCCAATAAATTCTAGTCTTTTAATTTTCAACTGTTAAAGTAACATTTGTATGTAAAAATGAAAGTAACTCGGTCTGATTTTTCCCTTCTTTTGATATACTTACTTTTGTGCCATCTTGTCGCCGACTCATTTTGCAATTTGTACCCACTTTTATCGAGCAGAAATTTTCAGGGTAGTTGTATTTTGCTATAACTTATCAATTAAACAAACTTTCCAAATCCTCTGTAGCCACTCGATCAAACAAAAATTAACAAAACAAATTATATCACAATTTTTATCTCACCAATCGAAAAAAATCGATGAATAAAAAATCGTTTTTCGAGCACTTATTAGGTTCGTGATTAAAATTGGAAGTCATAATTTTGTAAACTTTATTTCTACTACAATTTATCATTATTGAAACAAATTTTTGAGGAACGATATTTTAATTACATAATCCAGATCTCAAAATTCTAAATATAAATAATAATATCGATAAATATATAAATATGTTATTTTATTCAATTTTGTATAAATTTAGATCTTTAAAAATATTTTAAAAATTCAAGTCATAAATATCTTTCTTTGATTTTAAATCATTCGATTATAAATTATTTCTTTTTAATAAAAACATTTTATTTGTTTTTAATAAAATTGCAAAAATAACTTACAAATTTAAAATACAAAAATAATTAGCAATATTTAAATTAATTATTATTTAATAGAGATTCATTAATTATAAAAATTTTTAATATACATCTATATTTTATCTATTATTTATCAAATTTTAATTTGCAGAATTTCTAACTGCCTTTTAACTTTAAATTATTTTTTTTATTACATCTCTGACAACAAAAATTTCAACAAAAAATTCTTCCGAATAACTCTTAAAATAAATGCTAAACAATTAAAATTCAATTATTTATGAAATTAACTTTTTAAAATTAATTAAGATATTTTTTACTAATAACTGTTTAAAACTTTTGATTTGAATTATTTTTTCATTTTAGAGATTATTTATAACAATTAATTATTTCCAAAATTTAAAGAATGAGCCTGTTCTTTTTTTTAAGAATTTAAAAGGTTTTTATTTTAAAGAATTATTTCATTTTAATTAATCGATCATTATTTTTAATTTATTTGAAGTACAAATAGGATTTTTAAAAATATCGAAAATTTAAAGTTCACCAAAAGGAACCCCAACAGCACTCAATAAAAAGAAGGGGTTTTAATTTTTTTTAATGTTTTTTTTATTTTTTAACACTAAATAAATAATATAATAATATAATATAAAAATAATACAAGTCATCAAAATTTTATATTTTTGAGAAATTTTTATAGCTTAATCTATAAATGATGAGTTGAGGAATTATTAAATTTTGTTTATTTCGGTATTTTTGATACATAAAGTACTTTTTTCTAAATATATTTTAAAAAAATGCAAACTTGAAAATAAAGATTTAAATTTTAAATTTAATTAATTAAAATAGAAATAATTAAATTCCCCATTTATGACAAATCAAATAAAATTTAATAATTGTTAATTAATTTTTTCTCCATTGGAAACAGAAAGACGAAGAAAAAGATTTTGTCAAAACATTCAATTTTGACTTTTCAATAAAATGTAAAGCAAATTTAACAAAATTTTTTTTAAAAAAAGTTAATTAAATGAATTTTTATATTCGTATATCAAATAAAATAATTTTTGAAGTTGCAAAATATTTTTTTCGAGAAGTAGTAAAAGTTATTAAATAAATTTATTGTAAATTTTTAAAATTATATTAAATGTTTTAAATAAAATATAAATTTTACAATTGTTGTTTTCACAAACATTTTGACATTTTCTGTTATATTTTCACAGTCGGGAAATGTTCGATCTTGAACGATCGTCTCAATATTGTTTTGCTTTAAAATGGAGGTTCGATCGTGAGTTACAAATCGGATATGGTCCCATGGTTCACACCTTTGAAGATTGACTGACATACTGATACATTAATTGGCGTCTGCTTTTTGGAGCTAACGTTTTCTTTTATAGGGTTTTGAGACGATATTGAATCAGTAACTTCGATCTCGAGATTCATATAGTTAACGATTTTTTTATCTGTTGTTAAAAGAATACATTGATTACTTTCAATATCCCGATTTGTGTTTCGACTTTCTAGTCGTCCCTTTTTTGAACGAAAAACAATCTATTAAGCTTATTTTGATATTTTCTTTCGGTAGTTAAAACAATTAAATTTAAAATGAAAGTTTTATTTTTGAAAATATCAACAAAATCGAACTACGCAAATCGAAAGCACAAACTGAAATTCGGATTTGAAAAATATTTATGAATCAAAAGGTTCACATATAGTTTTTCTAATTTCTCGAGTTTTTACAGATACGAAAATCGAGAATTTATGAAGATGTTAGAACTTAATTTTATATGGGTGAAGAAAAGTCTTAAGGGTCGGTACTTTAACGGTTTCAATGCTTGCATGTTAAAGAATGTCAATATCTTCTAATAATTTTTCAATTTTTTGTGAACACCTTTAAGTGTATTTGTTTCAAAGGGGCATCTTTTTATTAGTTCATACCATAAAGAATGAGACTTTTGAAATGTCAATATCATTTTTAACGAGCAATGTAAAAAAATAACCCTGTGTAATACATTCATTCATAATCACCATTCTTCTTTATAACATTAGAGAGGCATTGTATCAGTTTTCCCATCTCAGATGACCATCGACCAGCAGAAATATTTTGCAGTTCTGATGTAATGAATTGATGTAACTCATCTGCAAATTGAAAATTGGTTTTGTGTCGCTGGTCTTCCAAGTAAGGGTGAATAAAGCGATCCAAGATGTTATAATCAGGGGAATATGGTGATTGACGGAGCAAGGTAGCATTCTTGCTTGCGAGAAACATGGACGTCACTTTGGAAACATGATGCCTCGCGTTGTCTTGCACGAAAATCATGTTTCTCCAGTTGAGTGGAAACACATGTCGACTAAACTTCTCCATATGAACAAGAAGTGACATAATGCTCGCTATTTATGCTTTCTCTCTCCTGCAGCAGTTCGCAATGATATTTTCCAGTGTAGGACACTGCGATGACAGACATGATTTTTCTGTCAAACTGGCTACGCTTCATGACATGAATGGGTTTACTGTGATCACCATCAGGGGAGACTCAGCAACAGTTGCTTCTTTTCTTGCCAACAGTTCTCTTGTAAAAACACTTCTCATCCACCATCACAATATGTTCATGTTGGTGTTTGCTTTTCAAAAATTTCGACCATTCCTTTGCAGCAGTGACACGATTAACCTTTTGATCATTTGACAATGCATGAGGAACCCACTTACAGGCAACAGACCGAAAGCCCAAATGGTCACACACAATACGCTGAATGGTTCCATGGCTGAGGGATGTCTCATCTTCAATTTCATCAATGGTCACTACACCATTGGCGTTAATAATTCCAGAGACCAACAGAATGTTTTCAGGGGTTATTTTTGTTGATTTTCTCCCGCAGTTTTTCCAAGCAAAAGAAGTATTGCCATTGTCAAATTCAGTCATCCACCGATACACTGTAGATTCTCCATCACTGTCAGCACCATAAACAGAGATAATTTCCTGATAAATTTCACTTCCCGTTATGCCGAGGGAATAACGGGAGAAGGTATAGAAACGAAGATTTTTTCGATTTTCCGCCATCATACAGACAAATAAATCAACCAATATTCAAACAAGTATTCAATAAATATTTTCTGACAATATCTTTTTAACTATTACATATTTTTACTCTTTATATGTTACTATATACTGCGCAAGTAATTTCCGCCTTTACAGATCACAAACATAGAAATATAACATCAGTCTCACTCTTTCTGGTACGAACCAATATATACGACGGGAGTATTATATGTATTTATTTTATAACAAAAAGTTCCAACCACAAATATATTTTATAACATAAAGTTTTTATAAAAAATGGTTTTATAACAAACAGTTAAGGATCAAAATAAATGTCTAGAAATACATATTTTTTCAAAATGTAAAATTTTAAGAAAACCAATGCATCTAGAGTTTCATCTGGTGGTCGATTTCTCAATTTTGTGTGAAAACTATTTAAAATAGAAAAATTTCTTTAACACTGAGTTGAGGTCACACAGTGCTCTCTTTAGTAACATTTTCATTTTTCGCTTAAAATGAATTCTTTACAGCAATATGAATACCATGATAATAACATTTATGTAATATTTTTTCGAATATTTTTTCGAGCTTAATATTTACGCTTGCTCCATCGCTAATAATTGCAACAATGTCCGATTTCATACTTATATTGAAAAAATCAAGCTTTTTGTAATCGATTCCACCATTTTTTTTCTGAAGTAAAGGATTCTTTTTTGTGTATTAGATCAAGATTTATTGATTCATTCGTGTCAAGGTATAGATGTATATTTAAAAATCGCTTATTGTTATTCCCAGCCCATTCATCGATGGAAATTGAAAATTTACCATGATTTTTTTTATAAATCTCCATTTTACTTTTAAGCTTGGCATAAACTTCCTTTTGAAACCCTTAAATTTTCTTAAGAATAGTGGTTGGATTTTTGGGTAGTTTTAATCAACTTTGATTAAAAGCATCTCTAATAAATTGGAATTCGATAAAGCGTTTATTGAAATCCCATCAATAGAGACGAATTTCGAAATCTGGAGTTGCGTTTTCATATATTTAAAATCCTAATCGAAGTTGTTAATTAACTTCGTCTGAATTGATGTTTTCTTTGCAATGATTTCTTTTTTTGCTTCAAATTATGCATCTTTTCTAGGTGACGATGTAAGCCAGATGTTGATGATTTCGGGGTTTTAATTTCTTTCGAGCAAATTGAACATATACCAGCTGCACGTGTTTTTGAGAAATATACCCAGACATTGGTATAGGTTGTCTTTAGATTTTTATCTTGACTTTTCGAGGTCATTTCTTCGTGTATTACCATTCCATATTTGCAATTTTTACCTGTTGTTGAATTTATAACGTTTATAAATATTAACAACATCACAATTTGAATGTAAACATTTATTTACAACACAAACAGATTCTTCATAACAATTTTCAGAGGTCATCTTTCTTTGATTGATATAGCTTTTGTTTTAGTATTCCAATCTAAAAAAAACAATGAATGGGAAAGTTTTTAATACAGGTAGTCGTCGACTTACGACCACGATTGGTTCCGACAGACCGGTCGTAACACGATTTGGTCGTAAATTGAGTAGGCTATATGTACAGTACTGTGCAACTGGTACAACTGGTTTAATATTTGCAAAACATACAAAATTACAAAATACAGGTTTAAAAAATACAATAGGAAACATTTTTCCAATTGCAAAACATAACATATACAAATATATAGACATGTATGAAACATTTCAGTAAGTTAGTAATTAATATTTAATTTATAATGATTATAATAAATAAATTCATTTTTTGCTTGTAAACAACTCATGAGATGCCTGGAGTGTCTGCAGACCAGATCCAGTTGAAATGGTACACGCAAATATGGTAGTGCTACCGGAACCTGGTATGCACTGTCGTACGCCGCGGCTAGCGATTGTGGTCGTAAAGTCGAATGGTCGTAAGTTGCTGTATTAACTTTTAATTTCTCATAATTTTATTGGATGAAAAGGCATTACATAATTTTTAAATAAACATTAATTTTTAAAATATATTAAATTTAATATGTTAAAATCGTTTAATATGTTAAAAATTATAAAACTTTAATTAATTAGTATTTAAAATTAATATCATTAGATTCAAATAATAAATAAATAAACATATCAATCCCATCTGAGTAGAAGAATCATAAATCAAAACTGCATACAACTGGAATTTGATCGAGAAAATCGGATCGACACTCACGAGTTTGTCTATCGAGTCGATGGATTCAACACTCGCTCTCTCGTACGAGAAGATACAGCAGAAATTCACATCGTTGTTGGCGATCGACGCCAATAATCCGGCCCGACAATCGATTGCATTATATCGGATGTTTTTCGCGTATTTAGTCGATGACCGTTTTAATGGATGAAGCGTTTGAAAATTAACGTTTATCGAATTCGATTTGTCGTTAAATCTTTCGAATCTTTCACAAATTATTTTATCCATTTTTGTATCGATTTTCAAATTGATTGATTCACATTTCGCTTTGTAAAAACCAATCTTATTTGAACAATTCTCTATTCGCCGATTACACAGAAACACTGCGCCGTTTATTTGATTATTTCTATTCAAATTTCGATTTAAAATCGATTCGAGTTTGATAATATCGACGAGAAGACTCAGCGCATCGAAAATTGTATCATTCAATGTTTCTTTTGTAATTTCAATATTTGCGGTTTTTCTCAACATCATATCAATTAGCACAATTCAGCATCCAGTAAAGAAATTCACTCTTCGATCAATTCAAAATGATATTAAGTCACGTATTTAATTTAATTTTCAACACTCAAAAACACACTCGTATTTACGTGTATCTCAATTTACTCCAACAAAACAAGGTCATCAAAAAAAATCATTTTTCAATCTCAAAAAAATTAAAATATTACAATTAAACTGGATTTTTCCTTTTTAATTACAATTATCAAAAATTTTCCTTTATAAAAAAACCAATTACAAAATTTGATAAATATATATATTTTTTCTACTTTTAATTTTTAAATTTTAATAAAAATTAAATATATTTTCTCCTTTATCAATTATTAACAATGGCATCCAGTCAAATGATCGAATTCCAAAGTACCGAAATTATTACAAAATTATTTTCATAAACCAAATAAGATTTATTTCCTTTTAAATTGAGAATGTTTTCTTTATTTTTATAATTTAAATGCATTTAAAATCTGGATTTTAATTGAAGAGGTTTTTAATCTTGAGGTTGAAGCTGATCTCGAAAACCGCTTCTTAAAAGAAGTAACTATCATTTCTCTTTGTTGTACGTTCCCTTGGGCGATGGCACAAATGTAATTAAAAACTACTGAAAGAAATAGACTGGCAAAAAGATGACATACTCCAATATTCAACCATAGTCGCAAAACGGAAAATCGAACTTTGCGCTACTACCAAATCAGTACCAAAATTTCTTGAAAAAAAATTTTTTTAATTTCTATTTTCTATTATTCTTTTTGATTTATACTAGAGATTTTGATTTAAAGTGGAGATTGTCGATTTAAATTCGTATTTTTTTAGAATTGAAACTTTTAATTGAAACTTTCGGTCTTTTGGGATTCAGTCATTTGGTAATTCGGTCATTTAGGAATTCGGTCATTTGGGAATTCGGTCTTTTTGGAATTCGGACATGGATCCCAAAAATAACACAATACTACATACGTCGCACATAACACTTAAAATATTCCTCATAACAACTTATTTTAAATTTATTGTATTTCATTGCAGCAATTGTTATGATCAGAATGAAATTAACTGACGCAGCCCAAAGCAACTTTAGAAAGTAAAAAATTAATACATTTCCGGTAATATACGCCATGTTTTCAATGAGAATTTTCTTTCACCAACTTTAGGTCTTTTTTATTAAAATTATTTTGCTTTAGATTTCATTATTTCCGAAATAATTAAACTATGGTGTTCTCTTTATAAGACAAACAAAAGTTTTAATTTCTTCAAATTAAAATTTTAAAATAACGAAAATATATTTCATGAAACTGGTTGTTTGTCAGAAAACAATAATTAACTTTCAAGCCAAGAATCAAATCGTTGTAGAAAAGAAATTATCCTTTCGAATACATGCAAAAAAAATTATGGTTGATATTTTCGGTAATAATTTTTCCTTCTTAAAATTATATTTCCATTTTTACTATTAAAAACAAAAATACGCCATTTATTAAATATACATATATTTTTCATGACAATTAATTTATACGGTATAACCGTCATCGTTAGGTCTCAAGAAAAAAATGAATTTTAAATCTGCTTATATAGGCAAGCAGTGGTATAAATAGTTTGATGGTGTAGCAATGGGTTCTCCTTTAGCTCCAACACTGGCTTCAATATTCTTGTCAAGTATTGAAGATAAAATCGATTTTTTTCCGGGTCAAAAACCTCTAGCGTATAAACGCTATGTTGATGACATTTTTCTTATTTTCGATAATCAAATTGACATAGATCCATTTTTAGGATGCTTAAATTCTTTGCATCCAAAAATTAAGTTTACAACAGAAACAGAGAATAATTGTAAATTATCTTTCCTAGATTTACTGATTGAAAGGAAAAGAGATGTTTATGAGATTGAGATTCACAGAAAGAAAACTGATACTGGGTTATATACGACGCCAAACAGTTTTTGTGAATCTCGATACAAATATAATATAATTAGAGGACTAATTTTTCGATCTTGGTCATTATCATCAACTTATACAAAAAGTTGTGATAGCATTAATCAATTAACTAAACTATTGAATAAAAATGGTTATTCAAAATCAATTGTTGAGAAATTGACCAAAGAAACAATTGATAAATTAATTAAAAAACCGATTATAAATGATAAAGAATACTCAACAACTTTAAAATACGTTTTAAGCATTCCATATTC